>JAJEJO010043784.1:3013-51409 GCA_020662805.1 Glaucomys volans | reverse complement strand
GCATCAGTTACATATGCAGCCAATACCAATGTTTATTGAAAGACAGGAAAACTGGGAAACAAAGAAGGGAAGACAGGCAGGAAAGAAGGGAGGGAGGAGGAAGAAGTTTTCATTTCTAATATTTACAATGTTTATGTAAAAATTCCTTAATCTCCAAACCACAAGTTATCAGTTATCACAAGTCTGATATGTTTTGGATTATGAACATATATAAACATGAATGTATTAATATCTTTAGGATTTTATCTGGAAAATGTATTGCAAGGCCTACAGATTTTCTATGGTCACGAAAGAAGAAAAATTTCATTTTTCTTTGCTCTTTCATTTTTCTTTCACATTTTATTTGTAGTAACTATGGTTACTCTGTAAGCACATGTATATACATGATTAGAATAAAGGTTAAAAAAGAAATACGTGCACTCAGGATTGTGTTTGCTATTTGAAGACTTTGGTGTTTTGCAGACTGCAGGAGAGATGGGGACTTAATCATTGAGATAGAACATCAAGAAATTAGAACTTTTAGTAAAAGGAGAGACAGGATGGGAGAAGAGTGTAAGCTACTCCACTTTTTGTTTTGGACAGGAGGATACAATACCATCAGCACATAAGGGGTCAAAAGCAATTTAGCGCATGCTCTCATTTGGATCTGGAATGTGGCCCACAGGCCCATATAACAAAGGCTGGGTCCTCAGCTCAGCACTATTGGAAGGCAGTGGAAATCTTTAAGTAGAGTCTTATGAGAGATCTTATGTCACAGGGGGATGCCCTCCAAGGGGATATTGGAACCTTGGGCCATCCTCTTCCTTTCTCTTTGCTTCCCAGCTGTGAGGAGGTGAACAGCTTGCCTCCATTATGCACTCTTTGCAATGCCATTCTGCCTCTCCACAGGCCCCAAAGAAACAAGGCCTACCAACTGTGGATGGAGACTTTGGAAACCATGAACTGGAACAAACCCTTTCAATTTTTAAGTTGATTATCTGAGGTAGTTTGTTATAGTAATGGGAAGCTGATTGACAACAGCAGACATTTTAGCATTTTGAGTATAGTGTGTGTGTGTGTGTGTGTGTGTGTGTGTATAGAGGTTTCTCTAAATTGAAAGAAATGTTTTTAAAATACTGAATTAGAGCTTGAGAGGTCTTGGCAAGTTTCAACAAGACTAATGGCTGCAGGATAAAAGAGTGAGAGCTACATAGCATTTAAGAAAACCAGTGAAGGGCTGGGGTTGTAGCTCAGTGGTGGAGTGTTTGCCTTGCATGTGTGAGGCACTGGGTTTGATTCTCAGCACCACATAAAAATAAATACATAAAATAAAGGTATTAAAAAAATCAGAAAACCAGTGAAAAGGGGCTTCTCTAAGGTACATGATCAGGACCAGCAGCTGACATTTCATTTTCATCCCTTCTCTCCATGCATGTCACCCCTTCTCCAGCCCCTCTCAGCCACGCTGTCTTCGGCTTCTTTACCAAGACATGCATGCACACATGGTACTTTCTCACAAAGTCTGCTAAACTTTATCAAGGGCATCATATCTGATTTCAGTGCTGGTGTGTTTTCATGGTGGAGATGAACTCTTGCCTGACCCAAGACAAGTGTTCCGGGCATTCAGAGGACAAAGGGAGGAATGGAAAAGCTGAGCCGCTTAAGGAGAGTCAAGGTGGCCCAGGGACTGGATCCTACAGGACAGCGTGTTTTCCCTCCAGACGGAGCACATGGTGCTTGTTGAGGTGAAGGTCATGGGAGGCTCCCATTGACTGTGGGAACAGAAGGAAAGTTCCTTGCCGGGCGCGGTGGCGCACGCCTGTAATTCAAGCGACTTGGGAGGCTGAGTCAGGAGGATTGTGAGTTCAAAGCCAGTCTCAGCAACTTAGCAAGGCCTTAAGGAACTCAGTGAGACCCTGTCTCTAAATAAAATACAAAATAGGGCTGGGGATGTGGCTCAGTGGCCGAGTGTCCCTGAGTTCAATTCCTGGTTCAAAAAAAAAAAAAAAAATCACAGAAGGAAAATCCCTTTGCCTTGAGAAGAGTTTACACATGTATCAGGGGCTGTAGGGGATAGGGCATGGAAGGCCTGGAAAGCCCTGTGAGGCTCCTGGCTCTGCCCCACCCATCCCCAGGAGCACCCCTCTCCTCCTCAGGCCGGGACAACGTCCCTGCTCCAGCTGGGAACCAGTCAGATTCTCAGCTTGAATCTAGAGAAAAACACCTAATTAATTTCTCACCTCCTGAAGCCTAATGGTGTGACTGCACTGAAGAGTCGGTTTGCCTGACAGATGAACAGTTTCCTCCTGGAGAAGAAATTAGTCATGGGGAACCAGAAAAACCTAAAGGAGCCTTCCTCCAAGGTTGTCAGAACACTTGGATGTCATGTCTTTAATCCTAATATTCTTGTAATATTAGAATCCTGTCCAGATGAAAGGATCTGGGCTGAGAAGGAAGGAGGGAGAATGTGAACAAGGAGAGAGGAGAGGTGGCGGGGAACTGGGAAGACGGGGAGTGAACGAGGACCAGGCGAGGTCCCGGCTCTGTGTCACCCTACCTCCTGACGCCACCTGGTCTTCGTGTGGGTCCTAAGGAAAACAACCTCTGAAGGGCCCACTGGTGGTGGAAGGAAGCCTGAACAGTGTAGGAGAGAGCATCTTTATCCATTTTCATTGCTTTTAGAGGCAGCAATGGTTATACCATTTTTGGTGTGACCTTCTATTATTATTTTTTTTTTTTAAGAAAAGGATTCATTTAAAATATAAAAGCTAGAAACTGAATTGTAATGGAAGCAGGAGGCTGATAAAAATAATGCATCATAGGAAACAAGACGGATCAGGCCTTCCCATTGAGGTGGCTCAGAAACTGAAAATGCACAATCAGGACGCAGACCCTGGGTTCCTCCTGGGGAGAGCTGCGGCTAGGGAGAAACACCGCTTTCTTAGCACAAGTGCTTCATTCTTTGTGCGTTTGTTTCAATATCCTAGCATCATCAGGAGAGCGCGAAAGGACAAGGGCTACTGTCTGCAAAAGATAGGGCCAGGTCCTCACTCCAACTCTTATAAACTGCACTGATCTAGGGTGATGGACTCTAAAGACACTGCTGTCCCAGGAAGGGAACACACAAAAGTGAACTTAGCTTTATTATTTGGACAATGTGTTTAGAGATCATTGATTTTTAAAAAATTTTCCTCTTTAATCACTTGATACTTCTATTTTCATTTTAGCTTAAAGATACCAATCGGTTTCCATCCTACCTTGATAATTCTTGAAAGAACCTCTCCACTGGTCGAAGGGATATTTCATAGGCAGCTGGCAAGTAGCCTGCTGTGCAGAAGAGACCTTTATCTTTAGGCTGCACATGGCTGCATGACCTCTGGTATCACCAACACATGGTGCTTCTCCAAAACACAGCTGCCTTCAAACATGCTATTTAGGGCTTTCAGTGAGCAAATAAAATTCCTGGGGCAGGGAGCCAACCCACAGCTACAGACCCTGCAATTCAAACCTGCTGCCTCTTACCTTTCAGTAATGCAGTGATCTTGCTTACACTGCAAAAGTCAAACACACACACGTGAGTGGGCACACCACATTGGAAGGAGCAGGAGATCTGTGTCGTGCTTCGTGACTACGCACATTAAGGATTGCTTCATTCTCTCTTACTTCTAGGCAAAGTACTTGATTTTTGTTTATAAAATTAGAACTAACAAAGAAAGAATATTTTTCTTCCCACCCTCAGCCCCACCTCTAAATGTCACTGCTCATTAATGGATGCAGTGGATGGAATACAGACCGTGGGGTCAGAAAAGACTGGGACCAGACTGCCAGAAAGCCAGCTCCCACTGTCCTCGCTGTGATCTTGGGAAGGTTCTCATCCCTCAAGTCTGCACAATGAGCACAGTGATGGTGTCTGGAGATTAACCGAGGCCCACACGAGGTAAGAGCAGTGCTGAGCAGGGGCCCAGACGCAAACTAGGCATCTGGTGAGCCAAGTGAAACCACTGGGCAAGCAGAGGACAAGAGGACACTTGGAAACTGTCCATGAGGACTATTTCTAGTCCTAAAAGCACTATTTTAGGACCAGAAATTGTACCTATTAGTCTGGAGATTAGCAGTAAGTTCCCTTGTATGTTTTTCTCAACCATGAATGTTTTCCATACTCCTGAGATCTGCACACAACATCAGACGTAAATATTATTCTTTGAGTCCAGATTTCCTTCCTTCCATATACGTATTTCTAAGACTCTCCCTATGATATACATTCTGGTTTACTCCTAAGCATTCAGTAATTACCTTTTCAAATTCCATTAATGAGAAGAAAAGTGTGCTTAAAGTTGTATGAACTGTGGACATACCTTTAAAATACTTAAACATGAGAGATACCAATTGAACCTATGATGCCTATATTTTAGAATGTCTAAGTTTCTAAATTTTCCCCTGGGGCACTAGAGGAAGCAAGCCCTCACTTCATGTCAACCACGAAAGATGAGATGATAGTGTCGAGGCAGGTTAGGGCTCAGGTGAGCTGAAGTTCCCTCCTGCTCAGCCCACTCACTATGACTCTGCAGGTGGGGTTCTCATTGAGGTCACTATGAATCACCCAGATGAAGAGAGGCCTGCAGCAAGCAGTCTTGCTGGCCCAAGGTACGCCTATTATGAGTATTTTCCATATGAGAAGAAGGTGGAAGCTGAATCTTGAAGATATACCCAGAAATTCTCTTGAAGATATACTCAGAAGCATGAGCTTCTTGTTCCATTCTTCTGTTTGTCTGCAGAGAAGGAAACTGGAGAACAGCAATAATTACGCGTAGAGCCAAATCCAATTTTTAACACAAAAGTTAGAACAATTTAGCACCAAAACTGGGAAAAGGCTACATGTCTGTCCCAGCTCTGATTCCAGACATGTGAGTTAGTTTTCTAATGCCTCTGTACTTCCCTTCCCCATCTGCAAAAGTGACGATGCTTTTGAAGTAGGTTTTAATATTTGTTTCTGTCCATCACCAGTTTTCCCCGTACTGATGACCCCGCATCCTTCCTGGAGTGTGTCTGTATTTTTAGTTTTTACCTAAACTAGATCAAATTGAGATTCTGACCCTTGAAATTAAAGAATTCCAATTTACACCAGATGACTAATCCTTCGTGAAAGGAGCACCGTGGATATTTTACATAACAGAGATGCAGAAATTGTTTTCATTATTTCATCAGTTTCTAGAAAATAATTAGAAATGACAAACAATGCTGTTGTTGACTCAACTTGACAGGCTGCATAAACCCATGAAAGGAATAACTGACTCTTTGTTAGCAACTGACTTCCTATGTGAAATCTCAGTTTTAAAGCTATTTCAAACACAATTATTTCCTAGTCATCAAATCCAGTGACCATTTTCTTCCCTTTCTTAGGTTGCAAGCTACTTTCCCAGGCCTTGTTTGTCCTGAGAGCCCTTTCTGTTCCTTGGGAGAGTCTATCCCGTCAACTGCAGGTTCCCATCAATCAGAACTCATCTTTGTGTATCTTCAACCTCCATCTCCTCTGCTGTCTTCCATCTGCTCACACAATACCCTTTTTTCTTCCCTGTATAATAGGAAAAAGAGGGGATGAAAGCTCCCTCAAACCTCATTCTCCTCATAAAACAAAGATAAAACTATTTCCATCCTCTGAAATAAACCTCTGAAAAGAACGAGAGGCACAATAACATAGGCATCAAGAACAGAGCAGATCTGAGCTTATCGGTTCCAGTGATGCAACCTAGTGAATTAACTCATGTGATTTACTGTCCAGTTTGTGCTGTAATTTGCTCCTCTGTAAAATGGGAATAATAATACACTTATTTAATATGGACTTGTGAGGAGATTATATGTGCCCATGTTTAGTAGAATATTAGATACACAGCTGACGTCCCCGGGAGCATTGTCTATTATCTTTCATCATCATTATTACAACCCCATCTCCATTTCGTGCTGGCTACCTTTTTCCTCAACATACTGTGCTCTGTCTCTTGTCATCTCACCAATTCTAACCAGTTAACCTGATTCTGCTCAGTTCTCTGATGCTGCCTTCAGTATTTGCCTTAGTAGTTCACAATCGCCATTTGAAATTTCCCTCTTCCTTTGACTTTCCTGATTCTCTTCCTAACTTCCTGGTCTAGTGACTATCTCTTTTTCCTTCTTTCATGGGGGGTTTTAGTGCAGTTGACTCGATTATCTTCCTCCATGGAGAGCAGGGGCATGGAGCAATGGAATCCAGAACCCAAGTGTGGAAGGTTTGGAGCACAGGTTCTCACCAAAGAAGCCAGCTTCTGCTTGGTGCTCAAGGATGTCACAGAGTAAAGGGCTAAAAGGAGTTGTAGAAAAAGAAAAGGGTAAGTCTTCGCCCATTCAATATTTAATATTATCAGACTTATTCTTGGGCCAAATTACAATTAGATGTTATAACGATTTTAATTTGATAATACGTTGATTAAAACTTGAAATGCACCAAAGTGTTAGAGTCTTACAATCTTTTATTTAGGTTAGTTTGACACGATAGTAATTAGTAACATAATTGCTGCAAAGTGAATCCACAGCTTATTTCTTGAGTCTGTGCCATGATCTGCCATCCTTCTTGCATTACAGATTGTCCTTCTGTTGTCCATTGTTTCTGTTATTTTCCAGAATTCTCTCTGTAATTTTATGTTCACATTTTATCACAACCTTGATTATTATCTCCCTAAAATCCTTTGAAATCAGAACATGGAAAAAAACCTCACATCTGAGAGAATACATCCAAAGCAGGCAAAGATCTCCATTCTTCGGGGTGGTCTGTAGTTTGACTCTGGAGGAATGAGGTCTGAAGCAGCTTGTCGGGTGATTAGAATAATTATTCAGCCTCTGTCCAAACTTGCCTCATAGTGTTTCTGAATTAATCTTGATCCTGGTACAGTCAACTAGTACAGATCACCTTTCCTCCATGGTCCTTTGATCTTTTCCTTCCTGAAACATCTTCTAAGGGGTCAGTCATCTGCCTTCTGTCCTCTTCCTTGAGAGCAAGAACTATGCATTTTCACTTTTGAAGCTCAGGGTCTTTCATGAGATAGATACTTAATAAAGGTTTGATGTTCGAGGCAGAAGCAGGGAAACAGGCTGTGGGATTCTGGAAGGGGAAAAACAAAACAAACAAACAAAAAGAGCCTGCTTCTATTGTAACTAAGGTTAGTGGTCCCCGGGAGTCAGACTTGGGGGACCGTAAGCCAAAAAAAACCCTGAATAGTCTCTTCTTTCTCTTCAGTACAGCAATTCACCTGAGCAAAGCACCTCCTTCTCGTCCCTTCCTCTCCCTGCCAGGCGCTCTGTGCACTGGGATTTGCAAAGTGCACTTGCAATGTTGGGGTCCCAGAAAAGGTAGTGTCTACATTTTCAATTCTCATTATCTCATTTGAACATTTATACCACCCAGTGAGACAGTTAAATTTGATATAACCCATTTCAAAACAAGAAAATAAAAAATGCAAACAGGTCAGCAAGATTCCACAAGATTTTTTCTGGCAGTTGTTGAAAACTGGTTGGCAGTTTGTCCTCCAGATACATATCCAATCAGGCAAAATTGCTACTGTTGTAGCTTTTTACGGTATTGTTCTACATGAGGCATAACAGTAACAACAACTGTGTTTTTCTTTCACAAATGTAAAGGTACCTTTGTGTATGGTGTTTACTTTCAAAACAGGAATAAATTCCAGGCCACCAACTCTATCGCTGAGAAGCAAGCTTCCTAGTGAGTAGATCTGCTTACCTGGTGCATTTATTCCACATCTCAACAATTGCCTTATGGTTTTCCTAAAATTTTAGGCTGACCTGTTTTAATAAAGTATTTGCCTCCAAACTGCTCAGCAGCAATTCGATTCCCCAGGCAGGTAAGCTCACAGTTGATATATTCTCGTTTGGAATTCCCACTTGAAAAACATGGACCTCGCAGGCAGACCATACCCAGCTCCTTGCGGGGAGAGAAATGTCTTGTATGTCTATAGCCTTAGCTTCCCTGCGCTCTGCCCAGCACAAGCTGCATATTAAAAATGTGTTGAATGAATGAGAGAATGAATGATTTCAGCCTTTTACAGAGATCGGTTCTCCATATATCCACCTGCTAGCTACCTAAACAACTCCAAGCTTGGAGTTTTATTGCTGCCTATAATCCTGGAGTCCAAAGATAAGATAATCATAATTTAACAAGAAAAGCCCAAGAGAGATTCAGCGGCAAGTTTGGGGGCACTAGAGTAGAACAGTAGGAAAAGGTCGATCTCTAACAAAGCTCATGGCCACAGACACCCTAGGCCCAGCTCTGACTACACAACATGAAATACATCTAAAGCCACAGATAAGCTAGGGAAGTGCCCACTGACAGGGAAGAATGAAAGAAAAGACCAGCCTATGACAACTGGCAGCCTCTGAGATTGTCATGTGTTTTTCTTCCTGAAAAGAATTAGGTGGAAAGCTTAGAGAAGAGTTTGGTTCCTTGGAGACTGTCCTCTAAAGTGAGAGCCACTGCTTGGGAGGAAGGAGAACTCGGAATTGGCAGCATCTAGTCCAGATTCTGCCCCTATCAGCTTGTGGTTAGGGATGGGTTAACAGCCTCTTCTCAGGTTTAACATTTTCATCAAAAGCATCCTGTTCTTTCCTCTCACCTCAGCAGAAAAACTGCTTCCAACTTGTCCTGAGTCCAGACCTGCTTTCCTGCAATCCCTGCCTGTCTGGGAAGCTCAGCTCAGACTGGGACCACTTGTTTCTGGTGCAAACAAGGCCAAGCTATTTGTCCAAACAAGCCTAGTGGAATGGCCAACTCTGTTAAGCCCTTGGGCGGTGGAGGGGTGTGGGGTTGTTCCTGGGAGAAAATACAGTTAATCTACATCCATATCCTCAATGTTTGCTTGACCTGCTTTATAAGCTGTTTCACCCGGTAATTCAGCCTCGTCTAATCATGCCTAATATTTTTACAGCCAAGTTATGGAATATTCTCTTGCAGTTGCCCTTGAATTGTCTTTTTACTTCAGGCTGAATTAATCTTCTCAGATGACTATTTAGAACCAAGAAAGAGATACTGAGATTATTTGCCTGGGTTAAACCTGGTTGGGATGGCTTCATGCCATGCACTTCCTGATTATCAAACACGCTGCTGAGCAGCTCCCAGCAGCTCCCACATGCGAGGCACTGTGGTAGACATGGGACAGACATAATCTAGGAGAGGTGCGGCCACTGCCTCTGAGCTGTACGGCTCATGGGAGGCTGCGGGATGCAGTGCTGAGACCCCCAGACTGCACGCTGCCCCTGCCCCTGCACCCCCCAAACATGTGCAGATGCTAAGCTTCATGTCCCACATCTACAAAATGGAAATAATAGTCCTACTTCCCAAATGTGGTGTGAGGATTAATGAGGCGTGGCACCTGGGACTTGGTGAGTGCTCAACAGAGGGCATCTGTTGTTGTCATCATCCTGGGGACAGCCGAGCAAGTCGGTGTGACAGTATTAGATGTGATACGTGAGGGTGGAGAAGGTATTATGAGAGCGCAGTCTGGGGTGTTGAGGAGGAGGAGGACCTACAGGAGGAGGGACGGATACCAAGCTGGCCCAAGAAAAGCAGCCAGAGGTCTGAAAAGGGGGGAGGGATGGAGTTCGACAAAGAGAGAAATTGCATGTGTAAAGGTCAGGGCTGAGAAGCAACGGACACGCAAGAAGTTGTAGTTAGTTCACTACGTCTGGGTCTTGGGACACTTTTGGGGAAGCGATGGGAGAGCTGGAGGCCGTGTCCTGCTGCACTTGACTGCTGCCTTCCCCATCTAAGTAACCGAAGGTCCCATGACCCTTAGGGGCCATCTCCAAGATCAGCCTTAGGTTTTGGAGATATTGGCCATTTCTTTCAGTTTTCCGTTTCTTCTCATGCCAGCCACTGTAGATGTTCGAAGAGAGGAGCATGACTCTGAGGTCATCCTCAGGAGTCTCCCAAGATATGTGACCCACCTCCACCAGCAGGCCAAGTGTAAGTTCATTCAACTCCAGAGAGTGTTCCTACCAGATGAAGGAGGTCCATAGTCTAGGAGAGGTAGAAGAGGAAAGGAAGCAGCCTTTAGTGTTCAACTACTACGGGACCCATCCCTGTGGCCAGTCTGATGTGATAGAGCCCTTCGCCTTATCAATGGGAGGAACACTGATTGACCCTGAAAACCTGGAGAGCTACAATATGACCAGGAACTGCTGGGCAAGCTCAGCTGATGCTGAAGGGGCAGAGATTTGGCGGCCATTCAGTTTAACTCTGGGCACATCAGGAAAGCCCTGAGCCACCCTCGGAGTAGGTGGGATGGTCTCTAAGCTCTCAGGAAGGAGGTGCAGTCTGCCACAGGGGCTGTGAAGAGTCAAAGGCATCAGCTGGGAGCTGAGGCGTCTGCAGGCCATCTGGTTCTTCTTTCCCAGGATTTGCCAGTCAGGGTCTG
Organism: Glaucomys volans; assembly: GCA_020662805.1. NCBI lineage: Eukaryota > Metazoa > Chordata > Mammalia > Rodentia > Sciuridae > Glaucomys > Glaucomys volans. The sequence continues at coordinate 40,976 of JAJEJO010043784.1, read as the reverse complement.
GGATGATGTGTCATGCCATACTGATGGATGTTGGGAATGGGGTGAACATGACACAGAGAAAAATTAGTAGAATTGCAAGTCAGAAGATTTCAATGGATTGATAGGACAAACCTAAAAATTCACTCTAAGATCCATGTCTCATTTGGCTCTGTTACCTTTAGACACAAAGTTTTCATTTTAAACATCAGTGAGAAAAATCTGTAGCAGTGAAAGAAAATATAGCCAAGAGATAAGGTGGAAAAGTGGCTTTAAATCCAGTCATCGTTAGTTGCCTGGAAGAAATAGGCATCTACAGAGTTCCACAGACTGAGAACTGACACTCTGTGCACATTAACAAGGAGAATTAGCCCAGAAGAGGAAGCCCAAATGGAGTGGCTGCCCTTCAGATCAAGGGCCCCACTGCCTCAGCACAGGGAGTGGGGCGGACCACACCTGCTCTGTAGGGGAGATGCTGCTGCTCCGTGGACCCGCCTCTCAGAATTTCTGAGAAGATGACAACTACATTTTACCATGCTTCACAGCCTTTGAGGGCTGCGGGGCTTGTGGCTCAGTGGTAGAACACTTGCCTAGCATGCCTGAGGCACTGGGTTCCATCCTCAGCACCACATAAAAAAACTAAATAAACAAAATAAAGGTATTGTGTCCATCTACAACCAAAAGTATTTTTTAAAAAAAGACCTTTGAAAGATGCCTGCAAGTGCAGAGTAGGATTTTACCATTATCATTATTGGCTTACCACCATCGTTACAGGAAAACTGTACTGGGAGAAGTTTCTGGTCATTTTGATGTTAATTTCTGGTCAAGCTCTTCCTCCTGTTTCTTTCCATGTGGATAGGCATTAAGCCAACCTAGCCACACACTCACACTCCCTAGTGTAGCATGAGCACCCTGACATTTGATTCTGCGCATGTTCAGCCCCGGCAGGCTCTGGCTCTTTCCCTTCCTCCCCATTTCTCCAAATCTGACCCTTTTGTAAGGCCTAACGCAGGCTTGCCCTCCCCTGTGAAGTGAGCGTCTCTCTTTCTTACCTGGCACACACCACATCTACAATATCTGTTGAAATCCTACGTACAAGTAGGCACTGTGGATACAGCCCTGGGAAAGGACACTGTCCTTGTTTCGAGAAGAACATGGCCTAGTTCGGTAGCTTTCATAATTTCTTGGTGGTGATGAAGTAAGAAGTGCACTCTATGTCACCATCCATCACGCACATACATTTGTGTGTGCCTGTTTAAAATTACATATGCATGGAAGTTTCATGACACCTTCCATTTCACTGTGAATAATGCTGGTGTGCCTCACCGCTATGATTTCACAATCCACACTGAGTCGTGACTTACAACTTAAACCACTGATCTTGCTGAGAAAGACAGGGAAGAGTCCCGTAAATAAGTCATTGCACCATTGGGTTAGAAGCACCATTGTGTTCATCCTCCACCACTGTATCTGTGGGGCTCAGGTTACCTAGCCAGTGAAAGGCTCCCTGGCCTGTAGCTCTTCCAACCCTTCCTCTCACTCGGATAGAGGACCCTCCACAGAGAATGGAATGAATACATTATTGTTGATGATAACAACATGAAACCCTCAATGATTGCGCTAGTTCAGGTCCTCTGAGAGCAGATCTGGGAAAGGATTGGAGATGTGAGATTTCTTGGGGTCAATGCCTGTGAGGGACAAAGCAGGCTGGAAGAGGGGGAGGCAGGGAGAGCTTGCAGACCATGATGCGGGCCTGCAGCTGCAAAGGGCCAGGGAAGGGAAGGAGAATGGGGCTAAAAGAGCCTTGGCCTGCAGCACAGTTGACGGGCTGATAGGATGTCCTCAAAGTCACCTGTTGGAAGTATCCCTGTCTTACAGGAATTCCCCTGCCTTCACATCCCCTCCATGGTTTGGCCTAGGAGCAGCCTGCAGGAGGAGCAGCCTCAGCGAGAATAAGATGGGGATTCAGAAGGGCAGCAGCTGGGCCGTCCAGCAAAACAGCTCCCTGCAGGGGTCTGGGGGGTCCATGTCTAAGGCTGTCACCCAGACTAGATAACATGCTGTCATAGGCCAGGCTTTCTTTTCAACTAGAAGCACGTGTTCAAATATAATAAAAATAATAAAATTATAGATGCGTATGTGTCATTTTCCTATTTTACCATGGTAGGTTCTTCCCTGGTGACCCTTGTAGGTTGTAGGGATCAGGTCCTCTCTGGCAGCCATCATTCCAGGGGAGAAACTTCAGGAGTTCCTTTGACATTATTCCAGGGCAAGGGATCCATGCTGAAGAAAGTAGGTGAAGAATGACCCTTGAGAAAAACTAGCACCAGCGAGTCCTCACAACAAGTGCTGTTGTTTGACAAAATTGGAGGCATTGGAGGTGGTGGAAACTATAGGAGGTAGGGCCTAGGGAGAGGTCTTTAAGTTACTGGAGGGAGGTTGTGCTTTTGAAGGAGAGAGTGGGACCCCAGCTCCCCACCCCCATTCTCTATCTTTTGCTTCCTGGCAATTAGACAAGCACTTTGGCTCTGGTATGTGCTCCCACCCTGATGTGTTGTGGGACCAATCAATCATGGACTGGACCCTCTGAAACTGTGAACTCAAATGAACCTTTTCTCTTTTTAAGTTGATTGTCAATAGGTATTTGTTGTAGTAACAAAGAATTTACCTTTTACACCCAGAGACTTAAAATGAATTATTTTCTACTAGTGACTCAGTTTCCTTACTTCTACCCTGTTGGGGTATTCCGGGTACCCCCCGCTCTATGCTAAGATGGCGCCTGGCGGTATGCCAGTTTTGCTGTTGCCACGGAGTAAACAGGTGTATCTTTGCTAAAGTTATTCCTATCAGTTGGTTGTAAACTGGCCACACGTGTGTCTGGTTCGTGCTTTAAGTCTTTGCTTGCCTGTGCACGCTTCACGTGAAAGTTCTGTGATTGGTCAACTGAGGGTATAAGAGAGAGACACACTCTCTCTCACTCTTGCACACGGACACACACACGCACACGCGCACAGAGACTGAGATAGAGACCCTGAGGGACTGAGGGGGGAAAGGGAAGAAGAAGAGGGAGGAAATGGGAGAGGGAGGAAACGGGAGGAAGAAAGAGAAAGAAACGGGTGCGCAAGATAAAGAGCTGCATACACATTCCTGGGATCCCGTCTTTGTTGCGGGCGACAAAGACGAGGATACTACCCTCCTGCTCTTTTACATCTACTGAAGTCCCAGCCTACTAGTAATAAGACCTCTTAATGATCTGAACTTAAATATGGCATAGTTTATATACTCCTCCTTAGTATGTATCCAAAATAATGAAAGCCTGCATACTTCAGAGATATATGCATACCTATGTTTATCACAGTGTAATTTACAATAACCAAGTTATAGAATCAGACTTGGTATCTGTGAACAGGTGAATGGATCAAGAAAATGTGGCATATACACAGTGGAGTCTTATTCAGTCATAAAGAATGACACTTTGTCATTTGCATTTGGATGGAACTGAAGAGCATCATGTCAAGCTGATAAGTCAGACTCAGAAAGGGAGGCATTGTAGGTTTTCCTTCATATATGGAAGCTAGAGGGGAAAAAAAAGAAAAAAAAGGGTGGGTATCATAAAAGTCAAAGGGAGGCCACTAAAGTAAAGGAAGACCAGCAAGAGGGAGCATGGGAAGGCAACGGGACGTACTGGAAAGTGAAAATGATCCAATTATGTCATATGCACGTGTGAACATGCCACAGTGAAACCCACTCCTCTGTATAATTAATATGCACCAATAAAAATTGCAAGAGGGCACAAGGCACAGCTGATTCATGATGGTCGAAGCAGACAGGCAGGAGCTAGATCTGCCTGCTCCTGTAGGCCAGAGGAGCACCTTTGCCTGTTGTGACTGGATGGCTCACAGCTCTTCCCAGTTCAGGCCTAGCTCTCATGACATCGCTCCTCACGAGTACCTGTCGAGTTGCTCAGGTTCCATAATGACGACACTCAGTGCTCTCTATTCTACTTAGCAGAAACTCTGAGCCCTGAACAAGCACAATACCAGTAACTCTCACTATAGTCCTTGAAAAGAGCTGATATGCATACTTTGCAAGTTTGGAGAATGATGACTCTTCCAAATGGAGACTAAGTCACTCAATCAAATGGTGATTTAGTGCCAGTTTCATGTAGCACCTGAGAAAGAAGAGGTAGGGGCTCAGAGCGCATCCCACTCAGGCCCAATCAGGCTGGCAACTGCTAGACTTTGCTTCAGGTCATTTCCAAGATAATCAAACTGAATTAGAACCCATACCCTCCTCGACTTGCTTTTCATAGAGGATTACTTCCTCTGCCTTGTTATCTCTGTGCACGAGTCAGAACTGAAACTGCACATAGCATGTGCATCATTTTAGTCCTAACAGGTGGCTTTGGGGACATCGGACATCAGAAGAATGGCTGATCTTTTGGATATGGGTTTTTAAAAAGTGCTTCAGAGTGGAGAGTTTGCCTGAAATGCCTTTTTCCTGAAGGTCCAATACCCTGGTTCACAGTAACTCAAGCAGCCTTCAAGGACCTGTTTTAGTTCAATATGACTAAATATCAAATTGGATTTATGGGAAATAAAGGGATTTAACATTAGTGGGATAAAAGGCTCTATTCTATTGTTCTCTCCTTAAGTTAGCTTTCCAGTTAATAGTCATTCAATAAAAAAAAAAAACACCCAGATTTCTAGAAGATTCTCTAGCCCTCTCTGCTACACAGGTTGTACCATGTGAGGGGCTCCCCCAACAGCACATTCCCGGGCCCCAGGCCACCCTGTCTGTCTCACACCATCCTCTGGGGATTTGTTATTTGGTCCAGGCCAGGATGTGGGAACTCCCTTTGGCTTTGCCCACATGTCCGTGAAGCTTCTGCGGCTCATCCTCCCGCACCTGCCCTTCTTCCCCAACCTTTGGGGCCCAACATGGCTGGTGAGATGATATCAGACCCTATTTGGAGGTGGGCTGTGTTGTTGCTTTAGTCACCTTCAAGAAGAAGACGAGCTTTTGCACCTGTGTTCATTCTCCTGCGAGCTGCCTCACACCTGTCTGTCATGTTCAGAGGAAACCTGCGGCCAATTCCTGGAAATGCTAAGAAAGGACCACCTGAGCCCACTTTGTGTACAAGTGCTCTTACGCTGGGGAGCATCAGGATGTCAGGGGGCCTTCCGGGGCCCATCTTCACTGACGTTCCCTCCAGCAGCCTTGGAAGCAGTCCTCTGAAGAGTCAGATATCAATGCACGTGAGCTAGGTTTAGGCCATATGGCCACATTCTAGAGGCCAGGGTTTTCTGTGACACTGTCACAGAAGGAGAGCATAGATTTGGTACCTGGATTTTGGGGATGGTTACTGACTCTCTCCTTCCCCACATCTGCAGAAAGTATAGTTTAAGGACCAGAGAGACTAAAGAGAAAGTGACCAAATGGACCTGCCCCTTGGGAGGACGCTGTGGGGGTGGGGTGGGTGGAGGTAGGCCAAGGCCACTGTGGCTTTAGAAACAGGGGGAGGGGAAATAGCAACAAACTCAGCAAACAATCCCGTGGTTTCATGAAGATAGTTAAAAAGTAACAGAATTTCCTCAAGAAAAGGGAAGGGGAAGCTGTGGCCCCAGGTTATAACAGAACTGGCTAAACGGCTTTCTTTAGCAGTTTAACATTCCGTGATGTTTCCACCTGGCTCAGCCTGCAACTTTCCAGAGACCTGGGAGGAGCATCTTTGTTATTACTGCTGCCATTTGTCCACCAGACTCCCCGTGACGGGCACCGTTCATTTGCCCGGATCAATTCTTTTAATTCTCATAGATCTCAGGCGTCTTTATTTTCATCCTCCTGTTATAGACGATGACGGGAATTGAAGCGAAGAAGTTAAGAAATTTGCTAAAGGACAAGAAACCACCCAGTGGAGGAGCTGGTTGGAACCCAGACACTGTTTTGATGGAGTGGTTTGCCCCTTCGCAGAGTTTGTGTCCCAGGAAAAGAGAGTGGCAGGAACAAAATGACCAAAAACACAAGGGCTTCAGTTGTCCCTGGGGGCAGATTGACACCCCAGCAGGGCCTCAGCTAGTACTGCCACATCAGTCTTCTGGACTGGAGTTTGGCACCTCCTGCTTGCTCACCCATCAGGTGACAATGATACATTCAGGCCTTTGCCAGCCAGCATCCTGACACAGGTACCAAAGTCCAGGCCTCCAGCACTGGGTCACCCCAACCCTGACGGAAACCAGAGCTCAAGGGGGCACTCGGCTTCTGCAGAGCTTCCCTGGCCACGAGGAGTTTGGCTCAGGCCCTGGCTCTCTCTCCTCCATCAGGACCTGGGCAAAAGCATGACACCCTGACCTAAGGCAGGGATGCTTTGCTTCCTGACTGCCTTTTCAGCTGAGGAGGCTAGGTTGGCAGGTATAACTAGTTGTCCCCACCTGCTCCTCCCTTTCCTAGCCCACTGCAGGAGGATGCCACCAACTCCCCTTCTGGGCATTTTACGAAGAGAGGGAGGACCTTTCTGTTTCCATGGGAGAAGGAAATTAAAAGCACCCAGGCTTCCCCCAGACTTCACAGACTGCAGGTGGACGCCATGGCTGTAGGAAGCTGCCAGCTCACCTCTTCTAACAGTGACCCATAGATCTTCAAGGCAGGCATGGTGCTGACAGAAAGCAAATCACCTCTTTCTAGGGAACACAAGGTGCTCCTAGGTGAGATCAAGCCTCCTTCCTCTGTGGATGTGGGCTGGGGAGAGCAAGCAGGGACTCACACCTATTTTACAGAGTAGGAAAATTGGATCACCTCTTTCCAGGGGACTCCTTTGGATGACTCTGCTAATGCCTGCGGGACCTGGGAGCTTGTGGTGAGCACAGGACCCATGACCCTCAACCCTTGAATACTGTGGATGCTTCTGAACAACGGGAACAGCAGCCATGGATGGACTCCATCTACCAGGCAATGCTCAGACTTCAATGTCTCAGCAGATCATGTTTCGTTTTCCAGTTTGAAGCCAATCTTAAACATAAATGTGGACGGCAAAATCATGTTTTTCCCTGTTGGTCAAAAAAAAAAAAAAAAGAAAAGAAAAGAAAAAGAAACAACAACAACAAAAAACTGGTGAGGATACAAGGGGCCCTTATTACCTGGACAAAGGTCTGAGGAAAATCTCCTCACTCCTCACCCGGAAGAGGGCTCTGGAATCAATGGTCCCTTTTACCACGACTGACCGTGGTGAGGCATAGGAAAACTAATAAAAACCCAGGGCTCCTCAGAGTCAGTGCCACCTCCCAAAGCAAGACCCAGAGCAGCCAAGGTTTCTACTGGCCACTCTGCAGCCAGCCTTTCGCTCAGCCCTCTGTAAACTTCCGTCACCATCCTGAGTGAGGGATGGGTGAAGAATGTCATGGTGGAAGCACGTGGGAGCCATGTTCATGTGGAGCCTAGGTGGACCAGAGAACTGAACGCCCACACCAGGGCCTCTGGCAACTGGTGTGCCCCAGAGTCACCTGATCTCACTCCAGAGTTGCCAGTTCAGGAGATGCAGGATGGGGTCCAGGTACCTGCATGCCAAACGAGTTCCTAAGAAGTGCCGGGGGTATTGTGCTGGGAAGCATGTTGTGAGAATTACCCACAAGCCAGAGGATTCCCTAACTTCCCTCTGGTGACCCCAGAGTCCCTCTTCGGTTCTTTTGTGGAATAAAGCTGTTGGGCAGATAAGGCGCTGCCTGGGGGGTATCTGGAGTTAGTGCCTGGATTTGACTCTCGGCCTCATTTTACAGTTATGTGGTCTTGGTCAAAGTACTTAACCTCTCTGCCCAGAGTTTCCACCACAACAAATACTCACATTTTCTGAGAGTTTACTCTGTAGTCAGCACAGTTCCAAAGTATTTACTGTTTATTTATTGGTCCCTATAAGATTGAGGTAGGTATTATTATTATCCCCAATTTACAGATGAGGAAATTGAGGCAGAGAGAGAGACAATAATGGGAGATACTTCATAAGCTTATTGTGGGGATTAAATGAAATAAATAAACTAAACATTAGTTTAAGCATCTGAGTGTCATTTACTGTGTGTGTGTGTGTGTGTGTGTGTGTGTGTGAGAGAGAGAGAGAGAGAGAGAAAACAAGGACCTGAAGAAGGCCCTCTCCTTTCTATTGAGACTTTGAAGGGTGTTCCTGAAAGGGTGAACCATGCTTTCTTTGGAGTTCTATGGGGGAATAAAAAAAGCATGTCCTAGGATCTGTCACTCATTTAAGCCTTCCTACAAGCCAGAAACGGTGATGGTCCATGCCTGTGATCCCAGCTACTGGGTAGGCTGAAGCAGGAGGATCACAAGGTCAAGGCCAGCCTTGGCACCTTGAGACCTTGTCTCAAAATAGAAAATAAAAACAAGGGAACTACAGCTCAGTGGTAGAGCACCACTGGGTTCAATCCCCAGTATTAGGGGACTGAAAGAAAATAAAAGAAAAGCCCTCCTACAAGAGATGGGCTCCTCTCTTGCAGACTTTGTCTCCAAAGAGCTGCCACAGTTCTAGGGGTGAGGATGGGGGAAGTGTGGGGAGGAGGACGGTACAATAGCCACGGTGTGCATGCGCTTGGTTAAGCAGGGCATCCTGTATGAGACTTGACGGGTGCTCAAGAGAATGCAGGCGGTTGGCAAGCTCACCAGACCAAAAGAGGAGAGGAGAGAGCTGAGAGAAGGCCCCAAGCCCCCAAGCTGCGCCAGCACATTCCAGCATGACTGGCATTGCTGATGGCCTTTGTTTTTCTACCAGAGTTGGCAAGTAAGGGATAGAGACTAGGCCACAGCTTTTTCTGACCTTGACATATTTTAAGCTTTCTTTTCACAGATGAGGGCAGAGGGCTGGTAAACCTAGGCTGAATGTGAATACTAATTAGTATTTAATCACCATCGTTAAACTGAGTGAAAAGCTGATGATTAAACCTTCAGAACTTTCTGGCTATACGCAAAATATTCTGAGATGCAGGAATCCTCATCCAGTGCCAACCCAGGCTTTCTTTCACCTCCCATCGCTCATGCTGACCCTGACCTCTGTGGTCCCACACCCGCCCTAGCTTTGAATCAGCAAGCACTGGTCAAGCCCTGCTATGCAACCTCCCCCTGATGGTTCTTGATTCCCTCTCCCAACTCAACCCCTCACCAAGGCTGGATTAGGTGTCCTAAAACCAGCCTCCTGGCCCAGTTCCCACAGTGTTTCAGGATGACTTGTTTTGCTGTCTGCCTCCTCCCTCCAGCAAGAAGTTATAAGCGTCTTATTCATCTTTGATTTTCAATGCCAAGTACGGTGGCAGGCTGCCAAGAGGCCACCACTACATCTTCCCTGATGGATATATTGTGCATGCCCACACTGCCTCTCCCTTCTGTTGATTGCTCTGGGCCTCCACACATGCAAGACCTGATTTCTATACCCAAAGAGAACAGTGAGGCAGGAGACACTTTGGCTTGGCTGTGGTTCACCCAGGGATAAAAGCGTATTTGACATGCTCCAACTTAAGCCAGGGGTGAGTGGAGTGAACAAACAAGAGATGTGCATGCAGTGTGAACTGGTCCAGAGTGGGTGGATTAATGAGAGGTGGGCCTGACCAGGGCAGAGGAGCACGGCCTTACCCAGAGGGCCAGCTGCCCTTCCAGGGTCTAGGCAGGAAGGGGCGGTGCTTTCTTCACCCAACCCAAGGATCACAGCTGATGCTCCTGTAATAAAAGCAGGTTAACAAGAGAAAGGCAAAACATATTTGTTTAACAAAAGTTGTAAGTGAAATGAGAACCGCAGAAATCAGGACCCAAAGGCCCAGAGAAAATTGCCTGCTTTTATGCTTAGATTTGATGAACAATGGACAGGTGTGTGGAAATGGGATCAGACAAAAGCAGTCACCTGACAGTCATAGAGAGGGGGAAACCCTGCACAGTCTGTCTGCTCTGAGTCTTCCTGGCCTTTTTGTGTCACCCTCCCTTCCTCCAGGCATATTCCACTTTTCTGGAATAAGTATCTTAAATCTATCAGCTCAGGTCAATGAGCGTTTTATTTTTTAATGGTCAACTCATACAGAAATGTAGGGGAAAATCCAAGTAATATTCATACATTTTATGGATGGCTTTCAGGGAGAGGATTTCTAGTTTCTATGATCTGCTTTTGGAAAAAGGGAATTCTTATTTCTATGCCCTGCCTTGGGGGAGAATGGGGAGCAGTAGGAAGAAGGGCAGGAAAAGGGCAGAAAGAGACTTTGCCTCTGAGGGCCTTCCAGCATCCTCCAGTTTGAAGTACTTGGCATGCCTCTGTGCCTTGCTTCGGTATCATTTCCTGATCCCCCACAGGGTACCTATTCCTCCCAGTGTGACGCCCTTGAGATAGCAGGTGCTCTGGAAGACCAGCTTTCCAGAGAGCTTCGCGTTTAGGAACATCAGGGCTGGCTAGGCTGAGCAGGAAGCCCTGGCCACTGCCTGGAGGTGAGAGTTATTCCAGTCTGAATTGGAGCCTTAGAGACAGGGTTAGATCCCCCTGGCAGAAAACCTCCTGTGCCTGTTTCTCAGTCCTCATAATTGAAGACTTTCTCTAGTACTTCCATTTATTGGTCCCCAAATGCATACCATTCCTAAGGGGAACAAGGAGCAATAACTCTGTGGGCAGACAGGGGCACGTTTCCTTGCAAATGGACAAACACCTCAAAGGGACTATTGCAATAGGTCGGTGGGGTGCTTTTCTGTGGCAGGCAGGCCTTGAAGATAATGCTCCGGGTCTGGGGAGCAGTCATTTGCCTGGGTTGAGGTGCTTACTGTGCCTGTGGTGCTGAGGACTCGGTGATCTCAGAACTCCCGTGACCTTCAGTGCTGTCCATGACTGCTATTGTGCACATGTAGTCTTGTTAAAGTGAAGATGTGCTCCTTGCGGGTAGGCTCTGTACCCGGAGCTTCCTTTATTATGCACAGTTTGAGGCTTGGGGTGGAGGGGCAGGGAGGAAATGCATGCTGAAATGGTGCAACTTCAAGAACAAAACTGGGCACAAAGATTCATGCCCATCCAGTGCCCCCCAATTTAGGAGCAGTGCCTTTAAACCTGGTCTCCTGCTCTGCTCATCTTATATACTAAATTTCTAAGTGAATGCGTGTGCAAGACCTGTGTAACATAGGAACGGGCTGGAACAACGGAGCGAGTTCAATCTGCTGTGGAAACATGAAATCTCTCGAGGCTGCTGAGAACCCTCCCCTTCTTCTTCCCAGACTGCAGAGTTAGGCCAGGTCAGAGCTCCCTCGTTATCTTGGGGTGAAATTTGGTCTTCCAAGCATTACTACTCAGTGAGCAAGACAGCCCAAGGGAATCTCACCCTGGGCCCAGTTCATTTTCTTTTTTTCCCCTTTTTTAAATGCAAACACTAAAATCAGCTTTGTTTACCTTTAACTCCTCTAGCTGAGAGCTGACATCGTGAAGCAGATCACATTTTCATCACTGAAGAGCCACTGAGAGGTTTTTCATGGGACAGAATGGCTGGTGGTGTCCTGTTCCTCCTGGGGAGGGGCAGCAGAGCAGAGGCCATGAAGGCTGGGTTCACGTCCACATCGGAAGCAGCTGTCCACCAGTTCCAGCTAATGGTCTGCTTTTGGGGTTAGTGAGTTCCTCACACTGCAGGCATTTTTAAAATATGAACTTATTTTTCTTTTCTTTTCTTTATTTATTTAGTTTGTTAGTTTTGGTACTAGAAATTGAATCCAGGGGCACTCCACCACTGAGCCACATCTCTAGTCCTTGTAATTTTTTTTTTTTTTTTTAATTTAGAGACAGCGCCTCACTGAATGGCTGAGGTTGACTTTGAACTTGTGATCCTCCTGCCTTGGCCTCCCCAAACTGGGATGACAGGCATGCACCACCATGCCCAGCCATAACTTACTTTTCAAACATAACATGCATGGGGATAATATTTTTTATATATATATAAATATATCAATATATTTATATTTTATTTATTTAGATATATATTTTAGTGGTAGGTGGACACAATACCTTTATTATGTTTTTATGCGGTGCTGAGGATTGAACCCAGTGCTAGGTGACCATTCTACCCCTGAGCCACAAACCCAGCCCAGGGGTGATATTCAAAAAGAATACAAAGATGTGTCATGAAAAGTCTCTCCTTCCCCACTCCCTCCTTTTGTTCCCGACATCATTTTTCTTCTGAAGAGATGACCTTGTTTTCTGGTATTTGACCAAAGACCAAACATCTCAAGGAACACAGTGAGAGGTCCTTGGCGAGGACACTCCCTTTGTCGTATCTCCTCCTTTAAGTTCACAGGTCATAATTCTCAGGGTTTTTTCTTTCTATTTTGATCACAAAATACACATTTTCTGCTCAAGGACTGGGCTGAGGACTGATAACTTGACTGGAAATCTAGGGCCTGCTCTGAGCAGCCCTGGTGGCCACAGGCAGGTTGCTACAGTCCCAGGCTGAATACCCGAGGGAGGTGGAGAACAGCCCTGGGTGAAGTGCATGGGGACCTTTGGCCATGGCGAAGCAGAAGGCAGGAAGGGAAGGCAGGGCGACTGGGAGCAGAGTTGGGGGAAAAAGCTGGGGGAGGGGAGGAGAGGGCTGGGGATGAGGTGGACTGCAACAGTGAATGGGGGGGCTGCTGGGAGGTTCTAGCAGTGGTCACTCTGGACAGTGGCCTTTCTCGCTCACTGGGAACCCCTAGCTCCCCTCTTGGTCTTTGTCCCCAGCTGCTTCTGCCTTCTTCAGGCTTCTCAAATGCTTCTAATGTCTGTTGCCAAAGAGCCCCAAGCATGGTTCATCCCCTGCTGTGCAAGGAGACACCACTGCATGGAAGGGACCTCCGTCCATGTATGTTGGAACTCTCAAGGGCACTTTTCACCTTGAAGGTAAGCTCAAGCCTCTGATCCTGACAGATGAGCTTGGTGGCAGCCTTCAAGGGCACCCAGACCAGACAAATCCTGGTGGCATCCACTTTATTTCAGGAGCATGGCTATTTTCCCAGCACAAATGGAGGGAAGTGAAAAAACAGGGCTTTCAAGCAGGATCCCAGGCTGATCTTCAGTTATAAGAGGTACAAGAGGCCATCTTGCCCATCTCTGGTTCAGCTATTCAGAGGGAAAATCAACAATAAAACCACTTCATTACCATCATCATTGCAATGGCCCTTATTCATTTTAAAGGCCAAGAAGTCAATAGTTATCAAACATAAATTGAAGAAACGATCTATATTTTCATATCAGCAATAATAGCAAAGTATATGACAAGCAGAATCAGAAAGGCCTGAAGGATTTTCTTATCCCAGGCGGACTTGCTGGACATCTCAAGGGGCAGATACGAAGCAGTGCGATGGCTACGCAGGGTTAGCATAGCTTCTCAAGCATCTTGTCACATGTGAGACACTTCTCAATGCTCATTTTAGGGACCTTGGCCATGGGCCTCTCTGGAGGTGGAGCCAGCTGGGACCAGCCTTGTGGGCAACAATCAAGGTACGTGACAAGAGTATACCATGGGTGCTCCTCTCCTACTGATACCCATGAGAGCATCAGGGACAAATCCAATGCAGTGAAGAGCTGACTTAGTGCCTCCCACAGAGACGTTTGCTAGGAGCGTGGCACATAGGCTTTTATTTTCACCTCAACACTCACAAAATAGGAACTCAGCAGGCTCATTTTGCAGATGAGGAAGCTGAGGTTTGGAGAGGTTAACCACTTTCTTAAAGTCATGCAACCAGCGAGTGGTGGAGGGGGGTTCAAGGCACAGACCTGGACCACCAAACTTCTCTGATGCTGCTGTTAACTCTTGCTCAACTATAAGAAGCCAACCTAGAGGAAGCCAGGGGAACATGGGAGGGTGATTCCAAAGAATGAGTTTGGAAAAGAGGAGAGGGAACAATTCCCAACGTGAATGGCAGGGAAACGAAATGGAAGATCAAGTGACATGAAAAGCCAGTTGAGGGGGTGAACAGAACTGACCCTACAACAGGGAGAAAAACCCAAGCTCGTTTGAGGCCTCCTTTGTGGTAGAGTTGGGGTGTGCCTTAGAACCCTGGGGCCCGGCCACTTCCCTCCCCCAGCATGGCTCCCACCCTGGACAGGGCACAGCTGAGGAGGTCCGCGTGCTTGGTGTAGAACCCGGCCCCAGGCACAATCCTGCAACCCCGAACCCGAACCCTGTGTGCCAGGCTCTGAGTCTGCCCACGGGTGTTGTCATGCCATTGCCCTGTGTCCAGAATGAGAATGACAGAGAAGCCAGAGAGACGGACCTATGTCATATGGCCCGTGGCCCCTGCTGGCTGGAGCCAGAGTCAACTCCTGTTCTGCCACTGAACTGCTCAATGGCCTTGAGCTATCGCTTTCCTAATCAGTGGGTGTCAGGATGGTGTTTCACCCATAGGGCACTTAGAGGATTAACTGGGCCCATCAGAATACCTAGAAAAGACTCGGATAATGGTTATTATTAATCCCGGGCTGGGCTAGTCCAACAGGCTCGGCATTGTCTGGGTTGTGGAAAGCCTTGGATCATTTACCTTTAAGAATCATAATCAGCTCTGAAGGACCTGAGACTGTGCCCGCTCTGTTTCCTGTTGAGGATCAGTGAGAGCTGCGGTTGCTCTCAGGGAACAAAGCAGGCTCAGGTAACAGCCTCAAAGACCTGGGCCCCTGGAGAATGTGACTCCTGACATTCTCTTATAGGGAACCTGGAAACGGAGAATGGAAAGGGAGTGGACTCTGGTCCTTTCAATGTGAGGGAGCCGAAGTGGGTTAAGGGGAGAGGGGTGCTGAGTTCTCTCTGTCTCTCTTTATCTTGGACTTCAGTTATTTTTAGGATTCCAGGCATTTTTGAAACACTTGCTCTGTGATACGCACTGGGGATACATGGGAGAAAAAGATGGCTTCCTCCCTAAAGGAGTGATTGTCCATGGGGGAAAGGGAAGGAAAGTGTGTCAGCATGGGTCACACCTAACAGAGCAGGAGGACACAGGTGGGAGCTTCCAGGGAGAGGAGGCACCTGGGCTAGTTCACGGACATATAGATACAGCCGGGCGGGTGAGTGGGGAAGGGTTGTGTCAGCAGAAGGAAGAGAACATGCACAGAGATGACGAGAAGAAGGCACTTCCAGGAGCTCTGGGTAAAGCTGGATCAGAGAGGACTGGCAGGAAGCGAGTAAGGGGCAGACCTGGGAGGGACCTACAGGCCATGCTGAAGAGCCCTGGGTGGACTGGGGAAGCAAGGAGCCATGGAGGTATTTTAAGCAGGGGATGGTCTTATTGGAACAGTGATTTAGGGCCTGGGGTTGTACCTCAGTGGTAGAGGGCTTGCCTTGCACGTGTGAGGCACTGGGTTCGATCCTCAGCACCACATAAATAAACAAAATAAAGGCATTGCATCCATCTACAACTAAAAATTTAAAAAGTAAAAGAGAATTGTGATTTAGATAACATTTAAAATAATAGTAATAGTGTGTTAGTCAGTTTTTTTGTCACTATGACCAAAGTGTCTGACAAGAGCAGCTGAGAGGAGGAAGGTTTATTTTGGCTCACGGTTTCAGAGATTCAGTCCATGGTGGGCCAACTCCATTGTTCTGGGCCCACAGTGAGGTAGTACATTACAGCAGAAGGGCCGGGCTGAAGGGCCTGCTCCATCCATGGGACCAGATGCAGGGGGAGGGGGCGGGGAGGGGGAGGCATCAGGGAAGATGCACCTCCCAAGACAGCCCCAAGTGATCCACCTCCTCCAGTGACGCCCCACCTGCCTGCAGTCACCTCCCAGACAGTCCATTCAAACAGGACAGGCCGACTAGTTTATAGTGCTCCGTCCAATCATTTCACCTCTGAATACTCCCGCTTTAATACGGGAGCTCTTGGGGACAACTCATATCCACACCATAACGAATAGTAAGATGAAGTCTGGTGCGGTGGCACACGCCTGTAATCCCAATGGCTCGGGAGGCTGAGGCAGGAGGATCACAAGTTCAAAGCCAGCCTCAGCAAAAAGTGAGGCGCTAAGCAACTCAGTGAGACCCTGTCTCTAAATAAAATACAAAATAGGGCTGGGGATGTGGCTCAGTGGCCAAGTGACCCGGGGTTCAATCCCCAGTACCCAAAACAAACAAATAGTAAGATGAGTTAATATTTGTTGAGCACTTATTATAAGCCAGACATGTTTTAAGCACTTTTCTTGATATAACATGTTTTGGTCTCATAGTAGCCTTGCCCCAAAGCCATGTGGTATAGTAAGTCATAGGGCCAGGGTAAAAACCCCACCAGGCTGCCACCGGGGACCCTGTGCTCAGCCACTAAGCTACAAACATAGCTTACATTGTTCTTCTCAGTAATAAATACTAATTCTTGTGGCTTATCTTTTCCTTACTTTTTTTTTCTTTTTTGGGGGGAAGGGAGTACTGGAAATTAACCCAGGGAACTTTACCACTGAGCTACATCCCCAGCCCTTTTTTTTTTGTTGTTGAGACAGGGTCTCACTAATTTTCTGAGGCTGGCCTTGAACTTGTGATCCTCCTATCTCAGCCTCCTTTGTTGGGAGTGCAGGCATGTGCCACTGTGCCCTGCTCCTTATTGTTTCTCAATTTTAAATCAGTGTACTCTGGCAAATGTCACAAACAAGAGCTCTGACTTAGTGAAAAACTCTGGATTTCAATTAAATAAGGCCCAGGGGTTTATAAACTACAAAGAATACAAAGAAAATTCCATATGGACTGGACTTTGGCTTTTGCCTTTATGTAACAGTTGTGTGGTCCCTTGATGAAGATAACTGCCAGGAATTTTCAGTCCTGACAGTCCAAACAGCCCAAACAGTCCTGACCTCTGTTTGGAGTCTACAGCAATCCCTAATTTTTAGATTCTGAAATGAGCTATTTCTCCTTTGAAGGGCTATGAGACAGTAAAATAATTTTATCTCACTTAGAGGTAGTTGTTTTGAATCAAATTCCCGGTTAACAGGAAGCACAATTCAGAAAAATCAAATCTGAGTTAAATGAAGGATCTTTTAAAAAAATTAAAGGTTTCTTTCATTCCTAGACAGCAATCTTATGTGTTCAGGAAACTCCAGATTGTGCATAGCTCCTGAGATAGGCTCACAAATATCAATTATCACTTCTATTCAATCAACTAAAATTAACTGAACATCTGCTATGTGCCAGATGCCATGCTAGTTAGTGACAGAGAAGTTCAGTTTTAGATTCTCCCTTCGAGACGAATGGAGGACCTCAACATCACTGATACTCTTTCAATACAAGGGTTCATTGTCCTCTCTTTGGGCATCTCTATTTGCCCCCAGCTCTCTGCTTATAGGTAATTCCATAACACTTCCCCTCTGAAATCCTCAGGTCTGGGAAAGCCACTCTGATTCAGGAAGAAGAGATGTGGCTCCTGACCCAGCTGCTTGGCGAAGCCAATGTGTCTCCATTTCATCACTTCCCCTTACTTTCCCATTTGGCTAGCAAACGGTGAGGCGTCCTCTGGCCTGTGTTGTTATAGGCCCATTGGGGAGTGAGTGAACTGTGGCCATTTTCTCAGTGGAAAAGTGAAGAATTTTTATTTCCAGCCAGGAAAAAAAAAATCATTATTATGTTAAGGACTGAAAACAGAAATATATGTAAAGGAAATGTGAGTTTTTTAGAGAATTTCTAAAAAGCCCATCTATTAGGCCACAAGCCAATCCAAGTCCTTCTCCAAGTCTAATCCTGCCTTAGGATGGTGTGGGTTGTAGAAACCCAAACAGGTTTGGGGACCAGCTGTCACGGAGATAGAGCTAGGGTGTGTGTCATGTATCGGGTCTCAGTCGCCCTTCCAACTTGACAATGCTATGGGGCGGGAGGTGAGCAGGCACTGCCCCTGAAGAAAGGACCAAGCTGTGACCAGAAAGACCTGGACCAAAGCTTCGTCCTCTGGTGTTTTCAGGAGAGCCCACCATTTCTAAGTGGAGGACCGCGAGGAGGTGGGGTTGGAGTTCAATTTTACATGAACTTCCTTAACTCTGTTCTGCTTTGCTCTTTCCTTTCTTCGCTCCCTTTCTCCACCTGCTCCTCTGGTTTCTTAACTCCATCCTGCTCACCTCCAGGAGTGTTACACTGACCTCTTTTTCATGCTCCCAAGAGCTGACAAACTGGTTGTTCCACGTCACCTTTACCTCCATGGTCATCACTAACCCAAGTGGCAAGTCAGCCTCTTGAACTGGAAAGACAGGATGTGCTTGTGCCTTTTACGAGGAAAACAAGGGCAGCCTGTTCAAGGAGAGCTGCCCATCTCAGCTCTCCTCAAGGCAGCAGCTCATTCAGGCTTCCTGAGAATAGTGTTCACAGCATTTTTATGTAAGGCAGTGTGCGGACACCCTGATTTCATAGGATAAAGGTTTAGTCATCAACAAGGGCACTGTCTGCGATGTGTGGAGATGGCAATGCCTGCTCAGCCTGCCCACTTACTTTGAAAACTGTGCCTCTCCCTTTCACCGCCCTGTCATTAGGAAGTTCTTATTTGTCCTGTCTGAATGGTCATAACTGGTTGCTTATTGATAGGGTATGTTCCCATGTCGGGCCAGATGCCTTCTCCTGGATTTTTGGACCTGGAATCAAAAGTGGCTAAAACCCACTTAAAGCTTGGAAGGTGCTCGTAGTCAGGTTTTTATACCAGGTGAAAATGGGCAGTCACCAACAGGAGAAAGAGAAAGACACACCCATGCCGGGCACTGGGATGATGCCTGCAATCCCAGCTCCTCAGGAGGCAGGGCTGAGGCCGAAGGGACGCAAGTCGCAGGCCAGCCTGAGCAACTCACCAAGACCATGTCTCAAAGTAAAATGAGAAAAGGCTGGAGATGTTTCTCAGTGGTAGAGTGTCTGCTATGAGTAAGTTCAAGGCCCAAGCTCAATCCTCAGTGCTGCAAAATACTAAAAAATGAAAATAAATAAAAAGAAGTGAAAGACAATGAAGGGAATGATGGTGACAGACTCCTTACCACACCAGGTCCCGGCCCCAGCGGTCCCTGGGTTCTGCCCCCCCCCCCCGTCCTTCTTGTGCATCCTTCCGTCTCGTGTTGGTTGTTTTCTTAAGGAATGCACTGTGTTCCTGCGGTATGTGACCGAAAGGATTTCTGACTATTCCCAGTAAATATTCACAGAACAATGAATGAGGGTTTTTTTCAGAGACTAACAGACATTGGAAAGGCCCTTTGGTTTACCCCTCATTCCAGAGAGTCATTTCCAAGGAGAAAGAGCTCTTGTCCTTAACACCCTCTGCAAGATTTTCTAACCTCCTTTGGTTACTTACCAAAGAAAAAGAGAAAAACACAGAGACTTTAACATCTTGAATCTCCCCTTCCTTAAAAGTCCTGCTGCCTGCTATTCCTAGTTTTGATGATTTTCCATTTTTCATGTAAAAAATGTTTTAAATCTTTATCTCTCATCTCTTTCCATATTTTACATGATCTAAAATCTGTTTCTATTTCTCAAGCTTTGGGGTTTTTTCCTTAACATTGCATGTGTCGTTGTCCCCTCAAGGTAAGCCTGATCACTTTCTGGAGAGCTGGAGAGGCTCGTGAAAGGGTGTATGGATGAGGTTCATTCTTTCATCCAGCAACATTTACTGAGAGCCTCATGGACGGGAGCCTTGTGGTCAGTGCTGAGACCCAGAAGCGTCCCAGCTGACTCCTCAGAGAAGGCTCGCACAGAGAAAGTTCTCACGGTCTAAGCTCACCGTGAGATTTCATTTGTCTGAAATTGAAATGAGCCTCTCAGCCTTATTTTTTCATTGATTCATTCTCTGTTCGCTTGTTCAACAAATATTTTTGAATTTCTGTTTTGGGTCAGGACCTACTCGGCTCTGGGTTTACAGAGTTAAACAAACTCCCTGCTTTCTTGTGGGTGAAGACAGAGAAAAGCTAGTTAACAATTAACTAATAGTTTCGAGCTACTTTAAACAGTGACAACCACTAAGACTGCTAGATAGAAAAACATAGAATTTTACCCTCCCCCACCACCTAGCTCTTATTTTACTATAGTTCCTATGTTCCCTCTCGAGACCTTTACCAGCATCTGCAATTTCCAGTTGGGGGACTCAATCAGCCGAGGAGTTCTAGGGAGGTTGTGTCGTTACTCAGGACCAATGGCTCTAGCAGCTTACGCCTGCATCTACAAATGCCATCATGGGACTCAATGAAGCTGCCGTCCAGAAAGGATGAGCCTGAGATGAGATGCCAACAGAGAGCTTCTTATCTTTCCAGGAGAAAGATTGGCTCCTGGGAGCACTCAGGGAGCACGCCAGGGCTCTCTATGGTGAATCTGCTCCACACAAGCCTTACTTTCTCCACCCGGAACTTTGGAGTAATCACAATGCACAAGGATGTCCTGATAGTTTAAACCCACAGAAAAGAGCCTGTCGTCAGCCCTGCTCCACTTTGGAGTCTGTAGACAACTAGTGTCTCCTGATTTTATTAGAAATGCCTGAGTTTGATTATGGCTGGAGTATGGGGACATCACTTGGGCAGTGTGGACCTTTGTTCTGAGGATTTACATTAGCTGTTGCCAGGCACCCTAAGATCACCTCAAATGAAATTCTCAGGTTGAACAGATTTGGACCACACTGATGGCCTGAGCTTAGAGCACCAACGTGCTTTTCTTCTTTTCTGCAGTGCCAGGGATTGAACCCAGGGTCTTACTCATGCTAGGTATGACCTCTAGCACTGAGCTACACCATCAGTCTGTGAATGTCAGCTTGAAGGAACGATTTTCCTTCTCTCTCCACTGGTGCCAACAAGGAGTCCTGCAAGGCATCTTGTTTTGTTCTGTTTTCCTGTCCTTCTCTGTGTGGTGGGTTTATTTCTTGTTTGCCTCTCAGTAAGGCTGCAGCTGTCTGGGGCTTAAGCTTTATTTAAGGATGTCCTGCTAAATTCCTCATCTTGGGCAGTTTTCTTTATTAGTTCATAATATACTTTTGGTGGCATGTTAGATCTGGGAATACATGGTAATCTCATGGAAAGCATGGTGCCTCGGGCATGGAGTGCTAGGGGGTGATGGAACAGGTACCCCAGCAGGGGAGAAAAGCCACTGAAAATGGACAAGGAAGCAAACAAAAAGATGAAATCCAAGTTAGTCAAAAAAGAGTAAGGATCGGACTTGAGTGATGAACATTCCAATGACTATAGGCTGCAGGGAGATGTGGAGTCCGAATGGGGAGCAGGTGGGGCACTACTAGCAAGACCTGTACCTTAGTGTAGCACCTCAAAAACCAGAGCACTGCCAGGAGGGTGGCTCCAGGAGTTTACAAATGTAACAGCTTCAGTGATGTGGCTTCCTGTTCTTTCCTGAAAAGGAGGGTATCTGAAGTCCTTCTTGCCCACCTTTTATTTTGTCTCCTTGATTATGTGTAGATTCCATAAAGGGACTCTGGTCTCCTTCACGTGTCTTCCAGTGCCTGTCGCTATACCTGATTAAAGCAGAGGATGCATAAGTGGCAGGTCCCAAGGCAGAGCCTCAGCCAGAAAGTGGTGCTTCTGGCCTGAGTTTGCAGTGCTGAGGTGATCCTGTTATGAAGTCCAGAAAAAACAGTGAGAGTCTCCAGAGCCACTAGAAGTAGGATCCATATCAGTGGTGAAGCCCAGTGGCTCAGGAATGAGGGAGCTGACGTGTTGGGAAAACTGGACAGGTAGAGGAAAGGAACCTGGAGGAACCCCCTGGTCTAGGAAGCAGCCCTCACTTCAGTCCTCCTGGGTCGCTGCAGTCTCTGGTGTGGCCCCGCTAAGGGAGGGTAAGAGCCAGTGTGAGGGGAGCAGAGAGGTTTCAAGTCACCTGAGGATGCATTTTTAAAGTGCTATCAAAGGGATTCTAAACCACAAACTATTTTACAAAACTTCTCATCTAAAAAGCAACTCATAGAAATTGAGTCCATTTCTAGACCCTCTTCCCTGAAAACATCATCTTAAATCGATGCTTTGGATCTTGACATAAAAAGAGGACATTATGTGATCCATCTCCTCTTTCTGGAAGTCCCCACCCCACTGGTGCCTACCTGGGAAACTGGAAGGTCAGCTCCTTCATGAGGTAGTCGCTGGTTGTGCAGTCAGTTTGTCACCCTCGGGAGGGTTCCCAAAGCACTTTGCACATACCTCTGCTATGACACTGATCATATGGCAGTGTAATGCATTATTTGTCTCTGTCATTAGACTGTGAGCACCTGTGGAAAAGCTCTATGTAGAACTCACCTTTGTAATCTCACCATAAAGCATGGTAGCTGATACACATGTGGAGCTCAAACATTGATTGAATGAATAAATACATAAATACATGAATGAATGAGAGCCAATGTTTAGTCTGGCTGAGACGGCTTCTTGCTAATCATGAACCCCTTCTAAAAATAGAATTTTTAAATTGTTTCTGATTTTTAAAAATGATTTCAAACTCATTTCTAACTTGTTAGTCCTTAATAAGTCACCCTGCTGATTCTAGTCTGATGGTCTACCAGCTGTCCAATACGAACTCCTTCCCTTGATGCTTCCAAGCACCCCTGTTCCACCTATGCTTCTCCACTTTGTTTGGGTTCCAGGTGCTCACCAGAGCTCCAGACTGAGGGGACAAGACTTGATCACTGGCCTTGCCTTGAGTATAATGAGTATTATGAGTGAGTATTGTGCCAACACCCAGCTTCCTCCAACCCCTCCCTGAATTCTCATTGCAAAGACATGACACATTCCAATAAGAGTAGCTAACAGGCTGAGAGAACAGAGGCTCTGCCTGTGACGAGCATGTGGTATTTCCCAGCCTGGGAAAACCCAACACAAGGAACCTCAGAGCTTTGGTTTGTGGCCTGCTTTATCCCTCAGATGGTAGAGGATCCCAAAGTGGGAATTGCTACTTTGGATTAGTCAATATAAAGTCTTAGATATTATATTGTTCCCAAGAATTGGGTATCACAATCAGAGAGGCAGGAATAAGGTAGTGGTAGGAGCTCCAGTAACATGTTCAGAAGCACCTAAGTTCACTTCCCAGCTCAGTGTGAACCTGGGAAAGGCATTTAACCTTCTGGAGACCCGCTGCCCTGGTTCATATTATAGGAATGATGATAACTATTTTGTAGGGTTATTAAAAGGATAGCATGTTGGACTAGAGAGCACAGGAAAAGAAGACCCTTCAAGGTCAAGTAACAGGAACAAAGCTACAGTTGTAAAGCATCATGGTTTTGGTTTTATCCCTGTGATTGAGTCAACTAATGTGATCTCTTGTCTATCAGAAGCTCTATTTAATAGTGACATATGAGTTTATAATTCAAGAGTAAAATTAAGTATTTGATAAGTGGCCCTTATTTGATAGCAATATTTGGAATTAAAAACATGAAGTGGTGTTCTACTGAAAGAGGTCTTTGGCAATCTGCAGAAGTTACCTTGGTCTCTTTACTAAGTCAATGCCAAATAAAGTTGAGGTACAATTCTAGGATAAAGGAGGCAAAATCATGCTGTGTCAACTGTGACTTGATTTGGCTTTGAACAAGCTGGGCATGAGAGTCATGTTGGGGAATCTGAATATGCTGAATATGGACCAAGTGGTGGTAACAATACAGAATTGTTATTTATTATTAGGGAAGGTAATGGCATTATCCATTAAAGTTTTTTTGGAGCTATATGTTTAACCATTTAGTATAAATGTCAGAATGCCTTTACTTTTAAAAATTATTTAGCAAAGCAATGCAGGTGGAGGAATCATGACAATGTATTGACAAGTTTGACTCCAGTGGGAGGATACACAGGTGTTTTGTGCTATTTTTCTACTTCTTTGATATGTGAATGTTTTCATAATAGAGTTTAGTTTAAAGAAGAGATCTCTGGGAATTCCTGCTCTAAAGAAGGGGCTCTGGAGTTGAGCCATGGGGTCTACTTCCTGATCCCATTCTTTTCAACCACTGTATCAAAGACTGAGAGAAAGACAGAAGATCAAGTGATCAAACATGGAAGGACCAGTGAATATCAGGATCTAGACTCAGAAAGATGGTGGCTGTCTGGAATGCAGCTAGAGGACCCTAACAAAAATACAAGGTCATGCATAGGATTTTCAAAGAAGCTCAGTGGCAGGAGGGAAGCTGTATCACTAGAGTGATAAACAGTCTTAGTTGGTCACTGGTCAGTGTTGGAGAATGGACGGGACTCAACTGCTGGAACCAAATGCCATCTCAGCCCGTATTTCAGGCAGTAGGAGATCCAGAACCTGGAGGTTGAGAGTCCCACGCCCACGTCTGGCCAGGTTACATGTGGAGTTTCAGATTTCACTCTGGGTGCCACACCAGGCTGGCTTCAAAGAGTATGACTGGAGCTATATCACTGGCCAAAGAAGCAAAGAACAAAAGCACCAAGTAGGATATGAGTGGGCCAGCATCAAAGATTTTGTGCAAGAGGTGCTAGTCCCACACAGGCAGTGCCATAAAAATGAAACAGTTGCGCCTGTTCAATAAAATGAAGAATTTTTGTAGAAGTGCTCCAGGGAAGGATTGCACGTGTCAAATGGAAAGCATCCTGTGAAACACTGTTGCTATCATTTAATGACAGGAGAGCAAAGGTATATTTGATGCAAAGAGAGAAGGAGAGAAAGTGAAAGTGCTTTGAAAGTGTAAAATGCTAGAAAAGCAGGAAACGCTTGTTACTAGGAGTGGGTGCTAGCATTTCAGGGGCAAAACTTCCAAGGGCCAGAGATAAAATATACTGGAAATTTGCCTGAACTTTGTAGTAATCAAGGACCATGGTGTCTGAGTGTCAGGGAGACAGTTAAGTTGGTAGTTTATTGGATTTCCATTTCCAAAGCTAGATTAGCTTTCTGGCAACTTTAAAAAAAAGTTTTTGTTTCATCCTGTTCTGTGCTTGAGTCAGTGAAACATTCAAGTGGTTCAAAATTCAAAGAGCAAGTAAGGGAATCCTCTGCAAAATCCTCTCTCTCTGCCAATTTCTGTCTTCCAGCCACCTAAGGGCCACTCTTTAGAGCCAACTATTGTTACCAAAATCTCCTTATTTTTATACACAACTTACTCTTTATGCATTTTTATCCAGGTGAGAAACTAGGAAGTAAGGGCTTCCTGGCTTTCTAGCTATGTGACATCCTCACAGGATAGTCCCTATTACACAGGACTAAGTTGAGGATGACCCCAAGAGGTTCAGGGAGAAGTCTGCCTCAAAACAGCAGACACATGCCTAAGCCTCGTTCTGCTTTCCTGCACTTTGCTGGCCAGGTAGTTAAATGTCTTCTTGAAGACTTTGCAAAGAATAAGAGAAAACATTCTGTGTGAATAAGGCTATTTCCCCTCTGACCATTTTTCCTGAGCAGGCTACACAATTGCTTCTTTGTTTCTGTCCAGCGATTTGGACTCTTAGTGATATGGAAAGTGTTACCTCCATAGTCACTGGTGTTCATTTTGTAACTCATGACTAGTGCTGTGTGTGTGTGTGTGTGTGTGTGTGTGTGTGGTGTGCACACAGGCACACACATGCAATTATCTTCTAACTGAAATAACTTCCTTAGTGGCAGAATCCTAATATCTCTTAAACAAGCCCTTTGTAGCTTCACAGTCCCAAATTTAGTGATCTTGTTTTGTATTTTTTCATATTGCTTGGTAAGTCTAAGAACGGACTGCTCTTTATTTTAAATGTCTCTCAAGTATCAGGTGTCTCCTACCTACAGGGATATGGTCATACTTTTTTTCTCAAGAGTTAAAAGTCAACATGCATGAAGTAGGGACAGTGTCTAATAAAGTGCTGAATTAAGATGGCTCCGAGAGGAACGTGGCCGAGATAGGATTTGCCATCCCAGTTCTCTCTAGGGATTAGTTTAAGGTCATCCATTCCTATGGTTTCTAATTTAACTTGATTCTTTAGGAATTTGTTTGTGAGTTTATTAATAGAAACAAGGCCCAGGCTGCATCTTCCTCTTGGAAATCTTCTATGCACTGTTGGGCAAGCCCTTCTCATCCATCCCTCAGACCTCCCTCGACCTGAGCAGCTACACCTGGATAAGACATTATAAACAGGACATTTCTTAGAAGGAAATGGCTCTGTCAAACTTAACACGCTTAGGTTACAGGAAGTTGTGCAGTTTCAAGACAAATTCAGGACAAATCATGGGAGGCTCCAGGTTGGAATGCCACTGGGCCCAGAGCCAACAGGCTTCTCCTGAGCCTCCCCTGAGTCTCCTCCCTCCTTCTGTCTTCCTTCTTTTTCTGAAAGCTGCAGCATGGCTTTCCCCAACTACAGCATTTCTGTCCATTTCCACCAGTGAAGAGTGACTGACCTAACTTCCCCTACTGGACTCCACCTCCTAAAGGCTCCACCATGTCCCAGTAGGGCCACAGGCTGAGCACCAAGCCTTCAAGCATGTGCTTCAGGAGACATTTAAGACCTAAAGTATCTGCCACCATACTAGAAAACACCAGGACTCTATTCTTTTTGATGAGATGTTGGAAATTTCCTGGTGCACGAGAGGAGATCATCTTAGTGAGATTTAGGAAGCATTCTATCTCACTATGCACGTAATAATCAGCTTACCTCAAAAGCTCCAAATAATTGTATCCGTATTCTCCCTAATGCATGGGTCCACACTCCAAATTTGTTCACTGGATATATCAATTTGTAAAAACAAATGAAAAAAATCCTCAACAAATGAAAGAAAGAAGCACTGCTAGCTGAGCTGTGTCTGTGTCCTGTGATCTGACCCAATTTCAGAATCTGTGGGCCCTGCTTATGGACACCAGCTGAACTAAAACAAGAATCAGCCCACCAGGAACATGGGGAATGAAACAAGTTTTCTGTTTTGGTTGGTTTGTTTTTGTGCCAGTATTGAGATCAATTTTGGCACCAGGTCATTTGTTTAGGATTTCTGAAGTCCATGCCTCAAGTACAGTTGGCACAGAGGTTGATTCTCACGTGTTGGTCCCGCATCCATTTAGTTAGGAGTGGGACTTCACAAGGCCATTGCCTCCTAAGGGACAGAAGGGACCTTTTATACAGGAACCTCCCCAGCTTGGCAGGGAACATATAACATTTGTAAGCCTAGAGTTTCTTTTGTCTCTGACACAGTGACCAGGATAGATGTAGATGCACACGTCCCCGAATCAAAGTAACCGAACCATAAACCACAGCCCTTGGAGTGGACTTGATGGCACAAAGAGCACCTGTGTGGCTGGCGTCTGCGGCACCGCAGGTGATGTGAGGAGGGCCAGGCCAGGCGGGGTTCCACAAGCAAGGGTCACAGCTGCCAATCATTTGCCATTCTCTAGGGATTGCCTCACAGTGTCCACTACCATCATCTATCAGAGTTAATAAGGACAGAAATAAGGACAGAAGGGTGACTTCCCTTTCTCTCCTTTGTTCTTAATTTATAAATTCATGAGGGACCTCTGATCTGAAGAAAGGGGCAAAGGAATTTCCACAGAAAATCCATGTCTTAGAAACACCAGGATATCATCTATTAAAACATGATAAAATTCAAACAAAATAAAATGAGAGATCCTGACCAAGTTCTATTTTAATTGATGAATCTTAACAATCGTATACATTGAACTGTTGTGTCTTTAGGAGAAACGAGCGAGAAAGGGGCAAGAGCTGAAATACAGCAATTCTTAGGAAGGAAAAGTTAAGTCTTTTCTGTTGTTGTTGCTGGAGACAGGAGGGGAAGGGGAGGAGGCACCAGTGCGGGAGGTGGCTTGGAAGGGCAGGAGCTCCCACCACTCACTGTGTCACTGTCTTGCCCTAGGGTTCCTTTCTGGGCAGGAAGGAATGTTGATTCTCCTGAAGAACTTTGTAGGCATCTGACAGCAGACCGTGGAAGACAGCTGTTCTGGGGCCCAGGATGGGCAGTCTGTAGCCAATGCTCTCTGGAGGTCAGGGCAAGGAGGAAGAAGAGGGCTGCTTAGGTTCCATTCTTGAGGACACTCAGAATAACCAAGGGCCACCAAGCACTCCTTCAGCCTTATGAGACAGATTCAAAGTTCATGTTTTGGATTGAATCTGTTTTGTAATGGAACTATCTTATCCCCAACATTTATAAGATTTTACAAATCTTGTCAAAGAGGCCCAAAGGAGAAATAAAACCCAAGTGTTAGGAGTCATTGTCAATTAAATTAAAAATGGAAGATAAAACATATCTAGAACTGTAATATTAGTCAAAGGGAAAAGAGCGTTTGATTCTCAGGAGATTTTTCAGGGACACATGTGTAGTTCTGTTCTCTGAAAAAATAACCACAATCTTACAAAAAGGCTACAGTAGGGAGAGAAAGTACTCTGCAGTTCCAAAGGAGACTCCATTTTTGGCATAATTTATTTTTAGAGCTCTTTAAAATCCTTACCAGCCTGACCTCTTCTCCAAATGTGATTTACTTTATGAAAAGCTGGTTAGCATTCAACTTCTGCAGAGGACACATAGCCTGAAGGAAAGTATGGTAGTGCATGAAACAACACCTTCCCTCTGGGAATCATTGAATGACCCGGAGAACTGGAGCCCAGAATTCTCTGGAACAAACTCCTAATGAGAGCTAGACATATCATAGGGTCCCAAAATCTAGGATCCATTTAGTCTCATCTTGGAGTGAAGAGGAAACAGTGTTCAGGGTGACAGGCACAGATGGGATAAGGGCCAGGTCTTAATTCTAACTTAGTGCTCCTTATATCGTATCACACCACTGTGCCAGATGGTAGGTGTAAATCAGGCGGTTGACATCAATGACGATGTTTATCAAGATCAAGAGCCTTTGATGTCAGGAGGCTCTGGCTGAGCCAGAGAAAAACGCAGCCAGAGGAAAGCCACAGCACTTTTGAGATGTGTTCTTTCAACTTACTTAGTTCTCATTAAAAAGCACTGATAATATATAAGTTTGGGTGATCCAGAAAAAAGGAGTTACATAACTCCTGGTACACTGACTCCCAGACAAGCCAGCCACCCAGGCTCTGTGGCATGTGACAGGGGGCACAGCAAGGTGGGTGACAGCTCTGGCAGCTGGCCGTGGTGCTGTAGTGCTGATGTCCAAGCCGAGTGACGCAGTAGGGCGGGGGCAGTGCCAGCAGGTTTTCTGGGCTGGTCAAAGGTAAAGGTTGTCTAGCTCTCAGTGGGACGAGAAGCCGCTCTGGTTTTGTAAGTAGGAACATGGAGACCAAACCCACACAGCAAGACTAGGATCCAGACCCAGGACCTGGATCCAGACCCTGCTCTGAGACTCCTGCTAATGCCCTGACTTCAGAGAGCACATCAAGATCACAAGGTCACAGCTAGAGCCGACAGGAGGTCCACAAGCTCCAGATCCCACCCAGTTCTGCACCCACTCTCCCTGCAGCCCCACCTCCCGGGTTGCTTCCTGCGTCGCGCTCTGTGGGCCGGAACCAGATCTGTTCAGGAACATAGCAGGCTGGTCCCAGCACTCCCCAGCTAGCTCTTATATTGTCAATTGCTCGCAGGGCCAATAAATTAGTGAAAAACTCCTTGTTACATTGTCCTCTAAGACCAGGAAATAAGTATTCTTGCTGAAGGAAGGGCAAGAGGTGTGTGTGTGTGTATGATTTATTCCTTTGTAAGACAGGTCTGAAAAAATCCAGGACCAAGGGAACCCCTGAATGAGGGTGTGACTGATGCAGATAACCCTGAAACTACTCCTGCCAGGCGCACACACTCATCACCTGGTGTCCTCTTTACAGGTGGTCACAGTCCAGAAAACAGCTGAGTGTGGAGCTTCCGGTGGAGATGTTCTCAGCTCTAGGCTCTCAGTTCCACTTTGGCTAACTAAGAGCCAGGAACCCAGCCAATATTCCTGGATACGTAAGAAGTGGGGTAGAGGGACTGGCAGCCTTGCCCTGTGCTAGAAGGCAGGGAACCACTCCAAACACGTCAGCTATACTTGGGTCTCTGGTCCTCCTTTTTGGCATCCCCTCAAGAAATCCCTTCGATCCTCCGATTTCCTTTCGAGATGGCTTCTCGGTTCAGTTCTGCCTCTGGATCCCTGGCAACCTCCCAGGGTAGAGCTTAGATGTTCTCCTCTGCATAAAGTAATCTAGGTTTTCCTTACTTTATGTGTCTAATGCAAGAACAGCTTCCGGTGGCTTCAGTTAACTTGGGAGTTCATTTGGGAGTAGAGAGTGTGGGCTGCTCCAAACCCTTGAAATACGCTGCCCCCCAGAACAGCCCACTCCTCCCTTCACCAGCCCATTGCTGGTTCCCCAAAGGATGAGACTTAGGTCAATGCTGAAGTTTGAGAGTGAGCCACCACCCCTGTTTCTATTGACAATAAGTGAACATTGGGGAACTCCCGGGCACTCTGGGAGAAGTGGGTGTTTTAGGGAGACTGTGGGACAAAATGTGTAGGGCCTTTGTGGGGCCATTGGAGGACAGTAGAGATGTAGTTCCCTCTTCACTTAGACTAGCACCTTCAGGACTGCCACGGAGGGACTGACTATGGAACTTACTATGGAAATTCTTAAGCAAATGAATATTGGTCAGAGCCACGTGGTGTGGAGAAGTGTGGGGAAGACCATGATGTGGAGAAGAGCCGGTGAAGTCTGAGGAAGGGCCAGATGGGGTGAAGTGAGAGGGAGGAGGCAAACTTCTCCCAGTGTATCACAAGGCAGCTCGTGACAGAGAAAGGGTTAGAGAATGTTCAGAAAACCTAGGAATTATCTTAGGAATTAAACCCTCCATGCTACCACCCTGGGCACAGTACATCACACCCTGTAAGTTCTCTGAGAGAGATGAACCTTCTGCGACGTCCTCACGGGAAGGCTTAGGTGCAGTCCAAGCTCTGCGTTGATGAAGGCTCATCATTCTGATTGGAAGAAGCAGGAATGCACGTGGGTCAACTGGCAGGGCACGGTGAACAGGAATTTGTCTTTGCCCATCTTAAAGCAGATGGCCTCTGAATCCCAGCGCCTGTTAGCCTGGTGATCAGACTATTTTGCAACAGAGTGAGAAGACTGGGAGAAGACCACCCATTCTCAAGGTCTTTTACGTAATGATATTTTCATGAGTTTTGAGAAAACTTTCATTTAAAAATATTTTAATCCATTGTCAAAACTCATATAGTCAGAAAATAGAAAGGATTAAGGAAAGGATCCTCCAATTTCCAGAGAAAAAGTAACAACGCTTACAGATCACTAAATTACCCTTAAAGAGCAAAACTGAGAGAACCTATTGATTAGAACCTCCTGATGTCTCCAAAGGAGGAGAGAAATTAACTATTGCCATGTAGCTCATGTAGCTTTTCATTTGTTTGAATGTGAGGGAGCTCTCTTTCTGCATTACAACCATCTACTGCAAGACAGCCAGCAGGCGAGTTCTTCAGTAAAATAAAATCTGAATCCTTCACTGTCCAATAATTAAATACAAAATTTTTTTTTTAAACCAACAAACCAGAATTCTGACTGGATGTCATTTCTGTTGTATTTGGAGGTGTTAAGAAAGCAGCAAATGAGAACCAAACAGACAGAAGGGATCTTAGTTACTCGAGAGTAGCAGATTCAGCTCAGATTGGGTGCGATCTCCCCTATCTTCTGAATCAGATGTGTCAGCTACATGGAGATTTTATATTGAGGTCTGCCTGAGTCCTCAAAGAACTCTCCCACCCTGTTCCTTATGCTTTTCTTGGGAAGGTGTTAAGGAAGATCATATTTTCCACAATAGTTTCAATAAATGTCCAAGTCAAAAAAAAAAGGGGGGGTGAAATAATGTTATTTAGTCTGGTTTAACAAGAAAATGAAACCAGTTGAGAAGTCTATTCCCTAAACATCTGATTACTCTGCTTCTCAATCCACAATCCTGTTTCCCAAACGAATACAACCAGAGCTAACACCGTATCTCAAGGTCAATCTTTGGCTTACCTTTGACTCACAAAATTTTCTAAGGATAGCTTCAGATAATTTGGGACAATCACAGTTGTTGGTTGTATCTAAAGAAGAAAGTCCCATTTAGAACACTGGCTGGACTGCATTCTGACTGAAATAAATAATGTGCCACCTTAGCAAACTGGAGCTGTGTTTGAATCAAAGTCATTTATGCGTCATTTCGTGGGATGCGTACCAGAGGTTCTCATCCTGTCCTCAAGCCATAGGGTCTTGGTCCTTTCCTGTTATGAGACTTGGCAGTTAGATTCCTCAAGATTAGTAAGGCTGGCCGGGCGTGGTGGCGCACGCCTGTCATCCAAGCGACACTGTCTCCTGGGCCCCTGGCTGCTGGACTGCTCTGCGTTCTATTCTCAGGGCTTTTCTCTCTCAGATCTCATAAAAGTTTCATTGTATTTATGTGCTTATTGTCTGGCTGATAGAATTTCAGCTTCAGAGGAGAGAGACCACATCTCTATTTCTGTATTTTCAGCTCCCAAATTGCCCATTTAAGATATTTTTGACCAAATTAGTGAAGCACACTTGAAAATTTTAAGAGTGCCCTTCATATAGGTTAAATCCAATGTAAAGTTATAGCATTCCTGGCTAAGAAGCATCTTTGAGGTTTTTTCAAATTTATGACTGACACTAGGTGCTGGTTTCTTTCAGGGCATGTGTTTTCATTAAGAAGCACTTTTTCAATATTTCTCCAAAGGGATTGTGGCTATGACAGTAATGTGATTGTCACAAAGATGTGGGTGCAGTGGTCAGCTGGCCTACTCACTGAGTGACCTGTACCAGGCGACTTGAGATTTAAATTTGTGACACAATTGCAAATGACAATGTGTTAAGGACCTCTCGAGGCGCTTGAAAGTAGCAAAAACCTGAATATCAAGTATACACAAAGGCCAATCACCTACTGTATTTAGTCAGATTGTTCTCCAACTCATTAGCTGAGGGCAGGATGAAGGGTGGGCAGCAAAGGCTTTAGTGAGAACCTAGGAACAGTTTCTAGATAATTCTACATAAAAGGCTAGAGAATATGCCAAAGACAGATTTGGCCATTTTCCAAAATTTCACCTAAAGTTGGCTCTCCTTCAAGGAAAGATGCAGGCAACTCTTGACGTGCTTCTGAACAGCCTGGTTCCTGTTGTAAATCCCTGAATCCAGCTGGGTACTGCATGCATGAAGTGGGCTGTAGGGGCTGGGCCAGAACGAGGCTGCCAAGGATGGGATGTTTGTTTCTGAGAAAAAATGTGTATCATGGGGCACTCCTATCTATCTTCCACCCATATTGATTTTCTTTTATTTTAACTGTACAAATTCATGGGTTACGTGTCATAATTGTGAATATAGCGTGTAATGATCAAATCAGGGTAGTTAACATTTCCCTCCCCTTAAACATCAAAAAAATTACTAACATCTAATAGTTGTACTTATTTATGTAGTACTGTGGGATGTTTCAACACGTGTAGAAAATAGACACTGATAAAATCAGGTTAACTAACTGGCCCTTCTCCTATCGTTCCTTTGGAACCTTCCAGATTCTCTCTTCCAGTGATGGCTACGAGGCACCCACTGTAGACACTGGAGCTTATTACTTCTAAGTGTGATTTGGTATCTGTCACCCAACCTCTCACTGACCCCCTGCCTTCTCACCCTCTAGTCATTTCTATTATATATTCCAATCAACGTTTTACAAGAGACGACTTGTCTTTCTATGTTTCACTCATGTCACTGAACACAAAGAACTCCACTTTCACACATCTTTCTGCAAATGGCAGGGTATCATCTTCTTATGGCAGAATAATATTGCACGATGTTTATGTGCCACACTTACTTTATCCTTTCATCCTTTGTGAGCATCAAGGTTGATTCCACATCTTGGCTATTGCAAACAGTGCAGCAATAAGCATGGGTGCAGGTCATTTATTGTGGATATATAACCAAAGTGCTTTTGGGGTCTTATCCAAATAATCACTGCTTACATGAACATCTTGAAGTGTTTCCCTTATGTTTTCTTTAGTAATTTCAGTTTTGTGTCTTACATTTAGTTCTCTGATCTACTGTGAGTTTATTTTTGTATGGGCTGAGAGGGGGTCAAGTTTCAATCTTCAGCATGTGCGTATCCAGTTTCCCCAGCACCATCTCTGAAGAGGCTATCTTTTCTCCAATGCATATTTTCTGTATCTTTGTGGCAAATCAGTTGGATGTAAATGCATGAGTTACTCTATTCTTTTCTATTGGTCTGTGCTTCTATTTTTTTTTTATTTTCAATTTTTTTAAATTAATTTTTTTATTCACACAGTTCATATAATCTTACATATACCTAGGGTAATGCTGTCTGTCTCAGGCTACTATTTTTCCTTCCCCCATCCCCCTTCATCCCATTTTCCTCCACTCTTCCCTATCATGCTGTTTTGATCACTGTAGCTCTGTGGCATGTTTTGAAGTCAGGTAGTATGATACCCATAGCTTCTATTCTTTTTGTGTGTGTTCTCTTTCTTTCATCACAGTTTTAAATTTCATTATAGACATTTTGCTTCCTTGGTTAAATTTATTTCTGGGAATTTTTTTGGTAGCTATTGCAAATGAAATTCCTTTCATGATTTATTTTTCATCAATCTATTGGTGTATAAAAATGCTTCTGATTCTTGTATGCTTCTGATTTTGTATCCTGCGACTTCACTGAATTCATTTTTCAGTTCTAATAGTCATTTGGTGGAATTTTCAAGGTGTGTGTGTGTGTGTGTGTGTGTGTGTGTGTGATCTACAAACAGGGATACTCTGATTTCCTCCCTTCTGTTTGCATGTCCTTTCTTTCTTCCGATTGCCTGCCTGCTCTGCTAGGAGTTCAGCACTATGATGACAGCGAACAATGGGAGTGGAGTCCTTGCCTCATCCAGGCCTTGGAGGAACTGTCCCACGGCTCCCCTCAGCACGCGAGAGCTCTGAGTTTGTTACATGTGGCCTTTATTATGAGGTGTCATCCTTCTATACCTTTGTTCAGAGTTTTGTCATGAAAGGATGTTGCATTTTTATCAAGTGCTTTTTCTGTATCTCGAGATAATCATGTGATTTTTTCCCTTCATTTTGTCGTGAGATGTATTACACTTATGATTTACATATGTTGAACCATCCTTGCATCCCTGGATAATTCCATTTGATCATGATGATCTTTTTGACATGCCATTGGATTCAAATTGCTAGTGTTTTGTGGAGAATTTTTGCATTTATGTTCATTAGAAGTAGTGACCTGTAGTTTTGTTTGTTGTTGCTGGTGTGTGTGTGTGTGTGTGTGTGTGTGTGTGTGTCCTTGTTTGATTTCAGTATCAGGCTATACTGGCCTCATAGAATGAGTTTGAAGAATTCCCTCACTTTCAATTTTTTGGAATAGTTTGAGACATATTGATATTAGCTCTTAAAAGTCTGGTATAAATTTCAGTAGCTGCCTATGCCTTAGGTCTCAGAGGAAAAATGCCTTTGTTTCCCCTCCATTTGCAAACACCTATTCCCTATACGCACGGGCTTGGGTGCTGGGGTCACATTTCTTCGACTGGATCAAACTGAATTTGTGAGGTTGCAGTCCCCTGTGCTAGTGTGAATGCATGTCTGTGATTAAAATATGCAAAGATTTCTTACCCCTAGGGCAGTATGAATTCTGACAATAATTCCCTTCTCAAGATGGTGCCTCATATAGCAGCATGGACCCTGGGATGTAATGGGGAGATGATGTGAGCTCCCTGTCCAAATGAAAGCTGTAGGGCAGACTTAGGATCACTCCCTTCACTGGCCTGCAAGCCTGTGGAACTTTCCCATCACTAGGACTACTGGTGGCTGTGCTGATGGGGCTGTGGGGCTCTTCAGTTCACCCTCTCCCTTGCTGAGGGGGGTCCCCTCCCTCGCTCCAGCCAAGTGTGCTGTGCTCCTCTTTCTCTGCTGCTCTCAGGTCTCTGGCCTTAGAAGTTCTGGTCTCTCCTTGCTGAATTTCAGCGCTCTCCCAGGGCAGTCACCTCAGAGTGGAGCTGTCAATCTGTTGCTGTGGTTCTTCCTGATGGAGGAGGTGGTTGAGTTCTGGGCACCTCTGTTTGGATATCTTGCAATCTAATCATTCTGCAAAATGCTGAATAGTCTGCTTCTTCCAGGAAAATGTCCCTAATGTTTACTTTCCCTTTATGTCCACCAGGTCTATTCTATTTCTATTCATTGTATTTTGTGGTCAACATTTGCTTATCTCTTGGCTTTTAAAAACAGAGCTTATGACTTCTTCTTTTCTTCATTGTACTTGAGAAAGTAGGAAAGCACCTACTTTGTTCTTCTGTTTCAAGATAGTTTGGGCTATTTAGTATCTATTGCATTTTATTATGAATTTTAAGATCTGCTTGCCAATTTCTGCAAAAGAAAAAAATGGCATCTGGGGTTTTGAGAGGGTTGGCACTGTATCTGTAGATAGATCCGCAAGCACTGCCATCTTTACACTATTGGGTGTTCCGATCCATGAACGTGGGTTTTGCCATTTATTTAGGTCTTATCTCTCTATGATGTTTTGTTGTTTTTTATATATAGATCTTATACTTCTTTTGTTAATCTTATTCCTAAGTATTTTTTGATGCTAATGTAAATGAGAGTATTTCCTTAATTTCACTTTGGATTGTTCATTGTTAGTACAGAGAAATAAATCAATGTTTGTATATTAATGTTGTATCCTGCAACTCTACTGTGCTCATCTCTGGGCTTTAACTGTGTGCGTTTCCAGGATGTTCTGAATGTGGGATCATGTCATCAGCAATAGAGATAGTTTTCTCTCTCTCTCTCTCTCTCTCTCTCTCTCTCTCTCTCTCTCTCTCCTCTCTCTCTCTCTATCACTCCAGTAGAATGCACAGTACAATGTTGACTAGAAATGGCAAGTGCAGGCATCCTTGCCTTCTTCCTGATCTTAGGGGAAATTATCCCAGCTTTCACTGTTAAGATCCCCTTTGTTAGGAAGCTCCCTTCTCTTTCTGGGGTTTTTGTACCCTCCCCACACTGCTAGGAAAGGAGTGTGCTGCTGGAGTTACGGCAGCTCAGCAGTCCTGACCCTGAAAGGTGTTGAAGAGCCACTGTTTGGCAAGGTGATGGTGCTTCATGTGTGTTTTCTCACACTCTGAGGCTTCCACCAGGTTCCAACAGCAGCAGGGAAGTGTTCTTGAGCATCTCTGTGTCTGGAGACCTTCCTTTTAGAAGTTGCAGTGAATGGTAGGAGCATTTCTGGCAGGTGTGTGGTGCCACTCCTGTTAGGCTGGTGAGGGCAAAGGTCAGAGAAGAGGTCTTGAGAAAGAGGACAGCTGCTAAAGCCCCATGCCTGCCAGCTGGCCAAGGCCGGCGTGGGCCTGGGGTCAGCATGTTCTAAATGTGATTCCAGGAACAAGTCTGGGAGAACCCCAGTCCAGACTCCAGTTGATGCTCACATTGGACACTGTGATCCCAATCAAGAGAAAGAGAACAGCTTGCAACATCCAGGCGGCCTCGCAGCCGCATCAGCTGAATTTCCAATTCCCACACAACACTCTCGTGGACTGCTGTTCTCTCCCTGTCCTGCTGGCCTGAGAACTTTGGCCATGAACTTGGGGAAGGAGCCTCTCCGAATCTCCTTGTTTCTTCCATCCCTTGCTCTTCCTCTGACCACACATGCAGCCCTGCTTCCTTCCCAGGTCCAAGGAGAATTACAGGATATCAGAGTTGAAGAGATCCTTCTCCATCCGCTACCCTAAACTTAACCCGGCAGCAAAATTACCTGAAACCCAAGTCTAATCCTGCCGCTAACACTAACCCTTCTCCTTAAATCAACCGAAGACCTCACTCTGACCTGGTGCAGCCTCCCTTCTGAAACAGGCTTCTTTCTTCAGCAATTCTGATAGGTGGCAGAGGTTTGTCCTTGTTCCCTCACACTCCCTTGATGTCCTTCTTTCTTCTCCTAATACTCTTCCCCCACCACCAGCTACAGACACCGTACCAAGGGTACCCCACTAGCTAAATGCTATGTAGAATCTCCCTAGCTTTTCTTTGGAGGTACTGGCTAGATTAATGATAAACCCAATGATTAAGCTACTTGTTTCATGATTATAATGGTGTTAGAAGACTCTGTGTGTGTGTGTGTGTGTGTGTGTGTGTGTGTGTGTGTGT
>JAJEJO010043775.1:0-20233 GCA_020662805.1 Glaucomys volans | reverse complement strand
TTTTTTTTATTCATTTTCAACTGTCCCATTTTATCTCATTTCCAGATGTGAACAAGGATGGAAGGGAAACCGATGCCACATCAAGTTCCATCATTCTACTTTAGATGCCCTGTACAGTCAGAACAGTAGGTGACATTATGACTAAAAAAAAATGGCTTGGTTTGGGGTCTTTAGTGTTTTTTGCTTATACATATATTTTTTTCATCTGTTTGAAATTCCAGACATATGGCTACTTCTGAGTATTGGATTTGCATTCCTGATGACTCATGTTATTGTTGCCGTCTTGTGTTTTCTTGCAAACAGAAAAGAACCAGTAAGGTAATTGATGCCTTTAATTATTCAATGAAGCATAAGTAACAGAATAATTTTCTGAAACATTTCATTTGCTGTATTTTCTTTTTATCCTACATTACATGCATGGAATTCCTGTGTTTCCATACTGCACAGAATGGGCAGAAACAAAAGCTACCTAACAATGATCACTCTTATTTCTTTTAGTAAAAAGCCTTAAGGTTGCATGTCAGATAGGAGCTTTTTTGAAGACACCCTCTCCCCATAAAGAGAAAGGGAGAGAGAGAGAGGGAGAGAGAGAGAGAGAATGACATCATTAACAGATTAAAAACAGATGAGGAGCTGTGCACACCATCCTGGTGGTACCTGAGAGATGCAGTAGAACCACAGCAGTGATCCTTTCTTGGTTTATACAGAGTGGCTGGCCTCTCAGCACCAATGTTTTAAGCCAAGACTCCCGTGGCATGAGCAATACACAAAGAAAAGGCCAAGTACAGCTGTGCCTGGGCTCATGCATAAAACTCAGAGGCCCTTACAATCTACAGACATATTTAGAATCCAAAGCTTTCTACCCGTCACCCATCTTCTCATCACTATTATTGATTATGGTTCACCCCAACAATGAAATAACTGACTTTTCCATAAACTCAGCAAGATAAGGGCTCATAATAAGATTGCATAAAACTTTAAGAAATTAAAAAATGCATCACCTCCTACACACCTGAGTTTGGGGTCAGAGATTCATACCTACTACACCATTGACATGTCAACAAATCATTTTCCTGGTGTCAACTTTTAGGTCCCACCTGGTCATTTCTCCTCAGATCTCCAGCCTGAAATCATGTTAATTAGCAGACACACATCTTGACACGATGAATTACAGAGAGCTATTACAGAACTATGGTGCCCCTTGCCAAGATTATCAATCTATTACCATTAAGAAGATCTTACCATGTGTTAATTTTAAAGTATTTCATATGCCTAAAATATGTCAGGCAACGTAAAGTGAAACATGAGTGAGAAGCAATCCGAACTTTAAAAAGTTTTTAATCTAGAGGGAGAAATAACACATAAATGAAATACTGTTCATGTGCTACAATAGACATGTTTATTAGTTTGGATTCTTCAGAATCTAGATATAGATGATAGATAGATAGATAGATGATAGATAGATAGATGATAGATAGATAGATGATAGATATTTTATTTATCTCTTCCAATACAGGAAGAGGGATAGATTGACTTATTTTAAGCAACTACATCTTGCAGTTGTGAGACCTGGCAAGCAGGAACCCTGTAGGACAGGAAATTCAAGAGTTGATGGTGCCTTGAATCCAAAATCTGCAAGGCAAGCCTGCAGGTTGGAAACTGGGACAGGGTTTCTCTGTTGTCTTGAGGCAGAATTCTTTCTTCTCAAGGAGGTTTCAGTCTCTGCTCTTGAGGCCCACCCATGTTATGGGTGAGTATAAAAGTAAGTTGCTTTACTTGAACATTTACAATCAGTTGACTTTACTCTGTCAACTATAAATGTTTAGCACATTAAAAAAAAAAAAAGAAGAAGCAAAAGAAAAAAATCTTCACAGCAGCATCTAGACTGGTGTTTGACAAAACGACCAGGCAAGGTGCCATAGCCTGACTAAGCTGACACATAAAGTTAATCATCCTGATATATAAACAAGTTGTCATATCCAACAAGCAGCACGAGCACTTGGAAGGAATCCTAAATTTCACTCCTCCAAATTCATATTAGAAACCTACACTTTGGACTATTGAGAGGCTCCCAGGCAAATGTCAGTGACACTGTGCCTCAGCCTGACAAAGCCACGGTCCTCTCATTCATCTGCATTCTTTCTCTTCTTTGCTCCTCACCTCCTTTTTTTTTTTTTTTTTTTTTTTTTTTTTTTTTTTTTTCTTCTCCCCTTTTTTTTTTTTTTTTTTTTTTTGCTAAACTTCATTTCTGTTTTCCCTTTGCCTATTTCCTTGTTCATCTTACCTTAATTTTTCTCTGTCACCTGCCTGTCCTTTGTCTCCCCTTCTTCCCATTACTTATTGACCCACTCCCAGCTTTATCTATGTCCACTTCCCTTCCATGGGAATATCTGCACCTTCTCCATTGGAGATGTCAATCCCTTCCAAGCTTACAAGTGCCATCTGATTGTGAATGGATTTAAGTCATCTTTCTCTTACTGAAATTCTTTTCTGAATTCCAGATCCATAGCCTGCTTTCAACCATTTGCTGAACATTTTCTAAGTTATTTTTCTTTAACAAGTTTGAGATTAGTGCCCATCATTTCCACATACTGGTGCCTAACTTTGAAGTCCTAGGATAAGGGGAAAGATCATTATTTGAAATGATAAGCTGAAATATAGCTGAGTTTATCATCTTACCAGAACTCTAATCCGAAAAGAACAATCCCTCTGGTGCAAGTGTCTTAGAAATTGAATGAAATTGGCCACACCCCTTAAATAAGAGGCTCTAAATACCATAGGTTCTAATGAACTGCCAAAAGTACCAATAATTGGAGTAAGACAAAACTCACTAAGGCTTCCTAAAGGGAGCAGAACCATCTGCACCACTGGCATTGTCTTTTATCTCTTCTGTCTAAGGAAAGATCTGGAAGAAAGGGAGAAAGGGGATTCTGGAAGTCATTGTCAATGAAGTAGGGCAGTATTAGTGGTAAGAAGTTTTTACCTCTTTCTCAGGGGACAAATGGAGAAGGGGAGAAAGACACCACCAGCTGCACTACCCAAAGCTAAATGACAGAAGGACTCCAAGATAACTAATAGCTAAAATTGATTGCGTCTACAAAAATACATGAAAAAAAATCTTTAGCTCTGCTTTCAGAACTGACAAGAGTGTTTGACTTGTGTACACTCAGCAGATGGACATAAACACAACTTTTGGCTTAATACTTTGAAAGAGAGTGGCCAGTAGAGTGTCCTGCACCAGCTAGACTTAAAGTGATATGGTTATCATGTACCTAGGAACAATGGCAGGGAAGGAAAGTGAGAAATCATACTATAGCTCAGTTTTGCACAACTCTCAGAAGATGGGAAACTTTCTTTAGTCCATTTGAAGAGGCAAAAAGAACAGAGGTAAATTGGAGTTGTAGGGTTATTCACAGAGCTGCCAGTTCAGGTAAGGTGGTATTCCTGCAAATGGTATTGGGACAAGGGCTGGACTAAAGGTAGATAAGCTGT
The DNA here is from genome assembly GCA_020662805.1 of Glaucomys volans. NCBI lineage: Eukaryota > Metazoa > Chordata > Mammalia > Rodentia > Sciuridae > Glaucomys > Glaucomys volans. Next base: position 16,741 of record JAJEJO010043775.1, on the reverse strand, counting down.
CTTTTTGTTTTTAGTGCTTTTATTTGTGTATTAGAACCTACATAATTACACGTAAGTTCATTTTGACCTAATCATGAGTGCATGGAATTTAATTTGCTCCATTTTAATCCCCAGTGCTTCCTCTATTATGCCTCTCTTCCTATTCTACTTTCTTTATTCTATAGACCTTCCTTCTATTTATTTATTTTTATTAAAATCATTGGTACTTGATAGACATATGATGGTACAATTCACTGTGGTATATTCAAATATACATGGATAATTTTGTCATATTCATTGTGTGTTTCCTCCTTTTTCCTGTCCCTCTTCCTTCCCTCTTTATCTCCTTCCTCTACTCCATTGATCCACACCACACCTTTTCCCCTTTCTATGTTCTAGCTTCCACACATGAGAGAAAGCATTTGACCTTTGACTTTCTGAATCTGACTTATTTCACTTAGCATGATATTCTCCAGTTCCATTCATTCTTTAATTAATTCATCTGTTGCTGGGCACTTGGGCAGGTTCCACAACTTGGCTATTGTGAATGAAGATGCCTTGAGCACTGATGTATCAGTATCACTATAGCATGCTGATTTTAGATCTTTAGGATAAATACTGAGGAGTGGGAAAGCTGGGTCATATGGTGGTTCTATTCCTAGTCTTTTGAGGAATCTGCATACTGATCTCCAAAGTGGTTGCTCTAATTTGCCATCCCATTAACAATGTATGGGTATGCCTTTTTCCCCACCTCCTCACCAGCATTTATTATTATTTGTATTCTTGATTATTGCTATTCTAATCAGAGTGAGATATAATTTCAATGTAGTTTTGATTTGCATTTTTCTGATCCCAAGGGATGTTGAAATTATTTTTCATATATTTGTTGCCCATTTGTATTTCTTCTGACAAAGTTATCTTTAAAAGGAGTTCAGTTGGGTGCAGTGGCGCACACCTGTAATCCCAGCACTTGGGAGGCTGAGGCAGGAGGATGGCAAGTTCAAAGTCAGCCTCAGCAACTTAGCGAGGCCCTAAGCAACTCAGTGAGACCCTGTCTCTAAATAAAATACAAAATAGGGCTGGGAATGTGGCTCAGTGGTGGAGTGCCCCTGGGTTCAATCCCCAGTACCAAAACAAAACAACAAAAAAAAGAGAGTTCAATAATGAAAGGGACCCAAGTGAAATTCATTTCCACATATACATGACATCTATACATTATCATCATGGAGGTCTCAACAAGGAAACAGTACACACACACACACACTGTCTTCAGAACTACATTAACCCATTAGGCAATAGGAGGCATCTCCCTACCCTTGACAGATGACTAGTTTGCTAAGGATTTCAGAGTCAACCTTTTGTGTCTATACCAGAGTGCTGAAGTGGGTTGTTTCAATTCAAACCATGAACCTCACCCTCTTCCTTAGTTCAAGCAGCAGCCCTGGTCTAACTTAAAGTTACAGTGGAAGAAGGACAGGAGACAAATAGAGAATGGAATCTGATATCATTTGGCAGCTTTAAAGTGGATTGGATTAAGTGTTGATCATTAAAAGTGATTATAAAACTATGAAATTTGCTTAAGATAAGTGAGCTGGGCCAAGAAGGAAGGCAGCTGATAGAATATGGAGGAAATGAATGACTGCAAACAAATAAACAACAACAACAACAACAACAACAAAACAGAAGCACTTTAAAGTTGTAAAACTTCTTTTTTGAGATAGCTCAGTTGGTTAACCCATCTTGAGCTCCACTATATAACAGAAGCAGGTGAGATCCAAAATAGCATCTCTGTCTCTGACCCTCTGCTTTACCTCCCTCTTCTCTTCTGTCTCTCTGATATTTTCTTTCTCTGATTTCCCAAATCCCAAACAAAAGTTTTTATTCCCCTTTACTACCAAAATCAGATACCCAGAAGACTGGATTCTCAGTATCCTTAAATCTCCTTAGTCACCCATTCCACACCCTGCCTGGGAAACAGACCAGCCTGGCCCCAGTAAGGGCTGAGCAAAACCAGAGCCTCCACCACTCGCTCTTCAGCGGGGAGGATGCCTACCCTGGGGCCTCAGAGACTTCTCAAGGGTCTGTGGCACAGACAGCTTCAAGGGAGTCTTTTTGCAGATGGTCAGATTTCATACATTCCCTTCCAGAAAGAATCTGAGTAAGAAAGGTACTTCTAACATGCCCATCTCTTTTCTCATTTCACTTTTCCTCAGGTGTCCTCCTCTTTATCCAGGACCTATCATCAATCTTACTAAAATAAATCATCTATGGGAGAAAGAGATATCCCCCCTGGGGGGGTGCACAGAAGATTAATATGAGAATGCATCCACCCCAAAGAGACAGATCTGAGACAAGCAATATTGAAAGGGGAACAAGAGAGAAACTTCTTCCAAGTTGCTCTGCTCTGCTCCACTCTGCTGTTTCTCCTTTGCTCTGCTTTCTTTTCTTTTCTCCATCTCTCTTGCCACCCTCCCCACCAACCCTCCACTTAGAATTATAAATCACAATTAATAGAGACAATTGGATAGATAACAGGACTGGCTTTGTCATTTATGTCAGATGGCCCCATTATAATTTCTGGAATTCTAAGGAGTTCAATCTAAATTTTCAAAATTTCATGAAAATGTATTTAAAGAATTTTGTAATATCAAATATTTTAGAAATAGCAAATTTATAAACATTAGATAGTAATTTTAAAATGTAAAAGGGGATGCATAGTTTTGCAAAATTATTTTAAGGAACACTTACATGACAAGTTCAAGGACCACTAACCAAGTTTAATTTTCTACTATTTCTACTCTTCTGCACCCTGCTCTTGAGAAAAATCTCACTATTCCCCCAAAACATGTGACATTTCAAATCCTCTGCTATGTAGATGTATGTTTTTGAAACCATGCAAGTATTTTTTGCCATCCTGCCATGATTAATCACTCAAGATATTGTTCTCAACAACAGGGTTATAACACTTAACAACTATTTCTTGATAATCCTTATCTTCCTATGCTCAGTACCCTAGCGTTGCATGCATAATTAGTACCCAATGTGTGATTACTGAAATTACCTAAGCTTTATTGAGAATTATTTATACTTCTTAGCATCACCAAAAATCATTGTTTGTACCCACTGATTACATTCAAATAAAAATATTACACATCGAATTTCCAAACAAGTCTGTTTTTCCTAAAGTTATATGAAACATTTGACCAAGTGATAGCTAAATAACAGTGATTCACATTGAAAATAATGCGTAAACCTAAAGATTCAGTAATTACTGTGAGCAAGAAATTATCACCCTCTCAAAATAAACTTTAACCAAAAAACTTTTTAATTAAATTTTATAAAAAGAATCTGTAGCATGTGGGCATGGTGGTGTACTTCTGTAATCCCAGTGACTGGGGAGGCTGAAGCAGGAGGATTGCAAATTCAGAGCCAGCCTTAGAAACTGAATGAGGCCCTAAGCAACTTATCAAGACCCTGTCTCAAAGTTAAAAATAAGAAGGGCTGGGAATGTGGTTCAGTGGTTAAATGCCACTGAGTTCAATGCCTAGTTTTAAAAAAGTCTGTAGCACTTGAGATCCTTAAGTAACTTGAAAGAAAATTTTTAATTAATTTAATTTAATTAATTTAATTAATTTAAATTTAATTAATTTAATTTTAATCTAATTTTTTCAAGAACATAGGATAGACATTATATGCTCAGACAATACTAAGCATAGGAACAAATCTTTTAAAGTTGCTGTTAGAAGTTTGATTTCCTGGATTTTATTGTACTTTCCATGGCCCTTCTATTAGTTACTTGCCACTTTGATTGCAGGAAAAAGAAAACAACTCCAGCTGTCTTAATCAAAATAAAGAATCTAGTGGAAGGACACAGGATGCCTCATAGAGCTCAAGGGTAAGAATAAATGGGGGCCTCAGGAAGATCTGAGATAGTTCAGTTCTTGTGAGTCTCTCCTCTACCTCTTTTTTGCTGGTCTGCTTTGTGATTCTCTCTGTAGGTGTATTTCGTCTATGCCAGTCCATATAACAAAATGGTATGCACTAGAGGATGAGTGTTAGTCATCCATTACCTTTCCAGGCATACAGAGTGGTGGTCTCTTTCTCTTATTATCCACATTGCGTATTCCAAAGGAAAAACCTTCTGATGAGCCAACTTGGGTAGAATTCCCATTTCTGGTAAAAAACAACAACGAAAAACCATACATGGGTAAAATATGGGGCAGGATCAATAACATGCACATGAGTGCAGGAAGACCATTTCATGGCCCTGTAGTGGTGGGGAGGAGCCAATAAGATCATTGTGAAAGATCTCTGTAAGGTCTACTACATCTGTTCCAAAAGGCACTGGAATTTTATTCTTGACACTTTAGAGGATTCATCAAATATGGTGGTCTTAAAAGTTGTTTATAGTAAGAGAAAAGAGATGTGATATACCCATCACAAAAGAGTCTATACCCATAAATCAATATTAAAGGAAACAAATAGTGAACTATTTATTCTTCTTTTGATTACAACCAGTTTATAATTGCTGTTTCCTATTTTGGACTTCATTGTGTTTGCCTGGGGAAAAATTGCAATAAATTACTGTTCCTTACCCTGCATTGGGGCATATGCTGCTGAAATATTGTGCTAACTGAATAAATAATGAAAGTTAAAAATAAAGAAATATATTTAGCTATACTAAGAAATAAAAAATGTCTATATGAATAACTATTTGAAAGGTTTAGACCTGAAATTTTTGTAAATAATTTCGCAGAATTTAAATTAGCTCAAGCTACCATAACACAATAACATAGACTGGGTGGCTTGAATGACAGACATTTATTTTTCAGTTTTGAAGGTTGTATAATTTTGGATCTAGGTACCAGAGACTCCATTCTTGTGGAGGACTCTCTTTCTGGCTTGTAGATTTTTTTTTTTTTTCTTGCTGTATCCTCACAGGGCAGAGACAGGAAGAGCTGGTGTCTCTTCCTCTTCTTACTAATCTCATTATGGGGGCTCTGTCTCATGGCCTTATGTAAACCTAGTTACCTCCTCCTCCCCACCACCTCCTAATACAATCACTTTAATGATTACCACTTCAGTATATACATTTAGTGTATAATAGTAAGTACACACAACATTGGAAGGATTCTTGGGTAGGATGTTATAAGTTGTGAATGTAATTTTGGGCAGGTCTCCTAATTCAATTGCACAAACATTTATTTATTTTTTCTTTTGTGCCAGTCTTCAGAGGGCACAAGGAAGTATTCATTAGTATCCCAACCTTCTGACTCATACTTAGTTTTAATACGTTTGATTCTGATGAGTGTAATGATTGGAATGTAAACTGAAATCCTACAAGATAACATAACAGGAAAGAATGAAAGAGGATGATGGTTGGTTGTGTTTTTAATAAGAAAAGGAGAAAAGATTAGAATCCCAAATCCTGGACTTGCTGCCTATCTACCAATGGAGAGTACAGATTACTCTTTGAAATTCTTACATGAGTGGCACATGGTCCCTAAATAAAACATCCATGCTTATAATATTAAATTCTTTCTTCCAGAATGGGTATGATAATATGAATCTTTGAAGGCAGAAGTTTAGTTGCTATTCAAGTTTGAGATCCCTAGATAGGCCCAATGAGGGCCCAGCAATGAATATTTATTCTTAGCAAAAATCAAAACCTTGCTTATTCTATGCCTTAAGGCATTCAGCTGCTTTTTAAGCTAGAGTGTCACTAGTGAGCCTGGCCTGGTCCCAGAAATTAATACATGGCATTAACAAACTGGAATTCCATTAGCACAATGGCCAAGGTGGCTTCATAGTGCATACAAATCCTATGCTCTCTCCACACGTCCACGTGTGTTAACCTACTGCTATTCTCACAGTTCGAAATCCACAAACTTTACTCCCAAATCCCAATCCCCTGTGTGTATATTGGCCACACTCTGACAACCCTGTTAAATGTTAACTTAGAGCCAGACAAAAGAAATGGAGAGAAGGTCTTTCAAATCTTACCCTTCAAAAGAGGGTTGGACCACCAATGTGGTTCCTGTTTCTCCTCCTTCTCCCTCACACCCTTCTCCTCTCCTTTTCTTCTTTCCTATTTTAAAGGAAGCCCTTAGCAACCTGCTGTCTGATAATTTTCCCTAATTCCCACTCTGTTTGCTTGTTCTGTAGTGGTAGCAAAAAGAGCCACAAGAGAGGCCTCAAAGAAAAGAAAATATTTTCCCCATGCTCATAAAACTCTCTTCTACTCATAAAACTTTTTTCTTGTCCAAACAGTTGATGAAGATAGAACTGATATTCTTAGGCAGAGTGAGAGGCACCCAGGATAAGCCTTGACACGTTATCTGAAGGCCTTGTGGTCGCCAGCAATTGAGATGGAAGCCTTGAGGACTCCAAAGATGGGATGGCATCTGTACTGAGATCTGAAGGAGGCAGAAACCTGGGAATGAGCAAAAGGGGTTCCAAAGCATAAAAGAAATCATGGAACCTTGAGGTTTCCAAAATGGTGCGAGTAGCTGTAGAGTGTGGCAAGGGAATCAAGTAGATTACTCTTGAGAAAGTATATTGTAGAGAGGCTGTTAAGGACTTTAAATGCCCACTAGAGAGATTTCAGTTTATGTTTTAAATAAAGAAACAAAAGGCCAAGCATTATATTCTATCTGCCCTAATACATTCATCCTCCAAAACAGAATGGAGAGGGGTAGGGGTTACATCAGGAAGCTGGCTTTTAGGAATTCTACCAACAGGCCCTCTTGTCATCTGATGTTATTGTATTTGGCCAAAGTGGAGCATGCTGGGAGAGGAAAGAAAGGAAGGTCTGGGTATTCCTAACCTCCTCCCTGCAGCTGGCTGCTGAAAGTGAGGAGGCTGTCAGTAGATTCCACACTGTCGTATCCTAGTTCCATTTCTTTCTTCTTTCTTCTTCCAGCTAAAGGTGGTGACAAGCCTGATGTTACTGGCTCAGTGTACTGCACTATCCTTTATAATTTTTCTATATTCTAGTCGTATCATCGTAAATTGTCAGATTATCAAACACTCCTCAAATTTTCCAATTTGAGTGTCAGCAATTTCCCACCAGGATGCTGCCTAATATAATCCAGGAAAGTGTCTTAAGTAAAAGAATGACAAACTATAACTTGGTTTTTAGAAAAGAAGGCAGAGTGTTAAAAATAGATTAGAAAATGTGAAGGTAGAGATTGTCAATCTAAGGACACAAGCCTGTTCCTGAGATTCAGATGAGAGATGATTGAACTTGGAAAAGTGGAGACTGATTCTAGAGGAGGTCAGAAAAAAGCAAGGATTCATCATGATTTCAGAGTTTTACAAGTGCATGGTTGATAATGCTGAGACCCCAAAATTCAGGAAGAAAATAGGTTTGGGTAATAGAGAAATAAATTTTGATATCCTACATTTTCTTACATATCAAATGATGAAATTGAACTAAACCAGTTTTCCCCAGACTTCTATCGTAATTAGGCTGTTCCTAGAGTTTAGGTCATAACTGTATTTTTTAAAATAATTTTTTTCTAACAGATTTAATTTTATTAATTTTTGCATAGTCATTTTCAAAGCAAAAATATTCATGAAATCATGGATTTTATATGCCATTTATTAATGTTTTTCTATCATACCTCTAGTATGAAATGCAGCTATGTAATTAAAATGTGTTGCCTAATTTAATCTCATATAACTAGTGGTATGCTGGTTACATATGAGAAATTATAAATTAAATTATTTTAAAGTTTTTTCTTCCCAATTTTGAAATTGCCTGACCAATGGAATATTGTGCTCAGTTCTTTGTGGGCCTAAATATTCCTTGCTTATAGCATAACTTCATTAAGCCTTTCAATGGTCAGAATACTTTAATTTCACTGAGTTACTACTACTATCTTTGTACTACAGTTCCCCAAGTTAATGCTTAATTTTAAAAATTAGGTATCTAACTTATAATTTAAGAGTAGATGAGCCATTGGCAAATCTGTGCGATTGTCTTGCCCACATGATTGACTGACAGTTAACAATGTCTGGGACTCAGTTGTAATTCTACTTGCTGAAAAATCTCTGGACAAAGCAGAGATATCATTATTTGTTTTGTCTTGCCCCTTGCTTAACATATGGTGAGTGTTTCATAAATAACATGTAGGGCAAATGAAAAATCAGATGGGTAGGACCTGCAGATTTGCAATGATACATCAAAGTCTTGGATTCAGTCTCTGTGGGCTGGCTAAACAGGTCCAAGACATAGAATGTGTGATACCAACTGCCATCTTTCCAGATGAATTGTGAACAAAAAGGATTTATTGATCAAAGGGGGATAGAACAAATTTCTAGAAATGCTAGGTTTACTTTTTTCTTTGCCATAAAAATGAAACATAAAAAAGTAACTCTTTCACAAAGACCATGTTCAAAACAGGTCACTCTGCCATCCTTCCCAGGTCACCATGGGAAGAATTAACCATTCCTTCCTGAGCTTCCAGGCACTTTGTTCTCAAGCTTGTTTTCATCCAGTTCATTGACTTGTAGTTTAGCTTCTCCCATAACAGATTGCGAGCATCTTGATGGCAAATCCTTGTCCTATTCATATTTATAACCCTAAGCTCAACAAATGGCAGAGAGGAATTCATCTCAGTAAATATTTGTTAAAATTTGCTTTCTCAGCCTGCCTACACTTGGGTATTGGAGCCCAAATAAACATTTTATATTCCAAAGGCAATACTTTACCTTAATGATCCAGAATTTATTCATACAAGAATCCTGGCAGATAACTCAAAAAGTTGGGATGTCCTTGTTGGATATATTGAAGGATTTTCTTCAAAGTTGGATGATCTTCCTATTATGTAGTTGATGTAAGGAAATTTGAAGAATTGACTGCTGATACCTACCTGTATGCCCCTTTAGCAGAGTTGTTACTGGGCTCGATGATGGGCTAAATTTTAGTCCATGATCAGAATTGTAAATCCTAGACTTATTCAGGGATAGGAGGGAGTACCAAAAACCTACAAGTATAAATATTCATAACCTATGGAAAAAACAGAGCACAAAAAATCTGGATATTTTATGGAGGCAGGAAACTTACCATGTTAAATGACTATGTTCAGTCTGTTCAATATAGTCCTCTCATTAGACTGTTTAATTTAGACGGGTGAGTTTTTTCCTGAAGTCTCTTAAAGCAGCCTCATATCTGATAACTTAATTGCAGATTCTACTTATATAAATACCATTATTGTTCTATTTTTCTAGAGAGGCCACTTCCAAATGACTTTAAGAGTAACTCTTTTCAAGAAAGTAAGTCATATTTACCACACTCACCTCCCAAAAAAGAAATTTCACAAGGACTCAAAATGATTTCCCATTTAAAGTAAATATTAGTGTTGCTAAACCAATTACTTGATCATTTAAGGTATTATTTGATTATACAAAATCAATTTGCACACAATGTCTCAGGAACACAAATATGAAATAATGCAAACTTTATAGGTGTGTGGAAATGTCTCTGTGTGTTGTTGTTGTTGTTAAGTATCTTATTCAAATCTATTTTCATTGGACATAAACTCCAAATAGTCTAAGGAATCTTGTCTATGTTAAAAATGTAAAGATGACTTTCATCTATAACAGCCCCATATTCTCATTATTTGACTTGAAGATAATCATTTCATTGTTGTTACTTTGCCTGTATAATATCTCTAGCAGAGATGGGACAGTAGTAAAGGCATTTTTTAACGTCTTCCTTCTGTTGACTATAAATCTTACATAGCAAGAACACAGCATTCTAGCCACTGACATATTTCTAAGTTGCATTTATTTCTTCATATTCAAGAAATCAGAGTAGATGAATGTATTATAGGAGAATCAGATGCTCCTTTGAAGAGGGAGCCTGTTTAAATAAAGTCCAGGAAGGCAATAAAGGTAAGTGGTTTGTTTTATTAGCAGTAAATCATCATTTCACCATTGCATGTAGAAAATGTATTTAGCACCTTTAGAGATTCAGAATTCTAAATGTTATGATTTATTAATGTTGCTAAGCAAATAGAAATTGGGGGAGATTGGTTTCTTAATTTTCCTTCAATATCTACTTTGTTATACTCCAGAAAGACTCTTTGGCTTTCAAACCTTCAGTGGCACCATTTTTCCTTTAAAAAAAAAAAAAAGACCTCAGATTCTGTTTACTATGTTGGAATTCCAAGATCACTAAGGAATCAAAGAATAGAGGAATAGAGTGACAATAGCCCTTCAAGACCAGCTTGCTTTTATCCTTGGGAAAAAAAAAAGAAAGAAAAAGCACCTAGATAAGACTCTAACAATTCATTTGTGCATTTGTTAGCAAATGTTTATTAAGCATCTAGTAAGTGCTAGTCACTATGCTAGCTGCTAATAATATAAAAACGAATAGTAGTTTACCTCTAGTGAAGGAGGTATATGTGAAAGCAAGTCATCCCATGCTGCAGTAAGCATATGCCAATTGCAGAGAGTCTCATCACAGAAAGCAGAGGAAAGAGAGGGTGACTGTATTTTGGAGGTAAAGGTAATCAGGTAGGGAAGTTGAGGAGGGACTTAGTGGGGAGAGGCTGTGTCACCCAGGTAGATTGCAATCTAACAGACAACTAAGGAAGAACATGTCAGGAGAATGGAATGTATGTAATGGCACAGGCTATAATCAAGAACAGTGTGGTTAGTACGAAATAAAACATGTCAGATATGAAAAATGGTGAGCTAATAAATGGGAATTCAACAGGGAGAGCTTTGTTTTGTTTGTTAGCAATTGCTTAGGATGGAACACAGGGCCTCATAATGCTAGGCAAGTGTCCTACCACTGTGCTATAGCCCTAAGATAATAATGTTTAAGAAATCTATATAAAAAGCTAATTGTATTCTTGTGTGATAATAATTTATTAGTTTTAAATAGTTTTAAAATAACTACAAATAAATGCAATTTTATTGCTTTTCCAATTTTTTATTGTCTTATAAGCTGAAATTATTCATAGATCAGTTTTAACTAAATATATTAATAAATCTAAAATGGGGCATATTTAGAGGAATTTGATGATATTCAGGAGTTATAATGAAATATGATCATTTTTCTAGATAGATTCTTACATAGGGTTGTCAACTTAAAATTAATTGTCTAAAAGAGAAAGAAGAATGTTGCTAAGCAATTGCTAAGGGAAATCACAGAGGCTGATAATTAACTTCAACATTGCAATCAGTTTTCAATCAAACAGATTATGTGTCTAAAAAAATTCAATAAGGAAATTAGAGTGAGTTTTCACATAGAGCAATTTACATGCAAAAAATACTTCATTCTGGTTGGAGAAAGTTACAAAATACTTGGCCCTTTCTGACTGTGGCGTGTTGAAGTATCACATTCCTAAGGAGAAAGGAAGAGAAAAGAGTATTTTCAGAAAAGGTGGCTATCAAAAACCTATTGAATGGAAAGTAAAAGTCAACTAGGTAAATGAATGTTTAATAATATTAGCACACATTCTGTTACGGAACAGAGCTGCTCAAATTGTATGTGGTAAGAAAAAGTTGTTTTTATTTTTATTCATAATCAATCATATGCGAATGCTTTTATAACATATTATTTAAAATAATTATTAGAAAAATGAAATAAAACACAAAATATTAGTCCAGATTTCTTATTCTTAGCATTATCAGATACCAAATTATTCTGTCAAATTGCAGTAAATGTTTCTAAATATTTTCTTTTTTTTTTTGCTACAATATTGTTTTATTTTGAAATTAAAATACAATTTACCATATTAAATCATTGAAATGAAAGAAATATTTTGGTATGAATAAGTGGGATCCCCATTAACTTCTGGGCTCATGTCTTTTTCTCTAAATATTTTCTTTTGATTTTTTAATCTCATCATGAAACAATACATAGATAAAACCAAAGCTATATACAAACCACACCCTGGGTAGCTCTGAAGTACAGTACATGGTGCATAGTTGGGTAATGTAATGTTTCATAAATAAATTTAAAAAGATTAACTCTGCCCATAGGAAGTTAATCTTCAAGTGTAAAAGACATGATTGTACATAAATAAATGCCACTAAATCCATTTTTCTAGACAGATTCTTACATAGATTGTCAAGTTGAAATTGTCTAAACAATTTAGAAAGAAGCAAGTTACAAATGGTTGGTAAGGGTAATCATAAAGACAGCCTATTGCAATCCAATTTCAACCAAAGAAACTACGTATCTAAGAGAATTAAATAAGGAAATTAGAATTCGTTTTCATATACAGCAATTTAGCTGGAAAAATATTTAATGCCAACAAGAGAAAGCACTATACATCCTGATAGTAAAATGCATAATGAATACAAAGTAGAGTACAGAGAACTGGTTGATCTAGCTCCAGAGTTAGCAAAGCTTCTGACCAATCAGGAGGGCATTTAAGAACAAATGCAGAATTGAGAAAAATCTGAACCATCTGGAAACTGTGACTGGTGCCCTTAGATTAGCAGGCAGCTCGAGATGATAAGAGAGGGGTGACAAAGGGAAAGTAAAGATCACAGCCCTGAGTGATATCTTAGCCCTTAGGTAAATAACTTACAAGAAGTAGGCCTGGGTGGAGGAGGTGAGCTGCTCTTGCAGCAGAAACATCCTGTGATCTTTTCCAAATTGTAAAACTGTCCCCCATCTGAGAATCTGACACACAAAGACAGCTTGTGAATACAACTTGGTAAATCCAACCAAGGACCAGAGTAAGTTTTTGGCTTTGTTTTTAGTTACATTTAATCTCCTGACCCAAACATTAACATTTTGATGTATCTTCTTTTTAACTTTATTAATGTACATACACACACACACATTCTTGTCACCTTGAAATCTGAAATTACTTTGTGTGATTTTCTTTTCTCCTTATTTCCCTATGCTGACCATTTTCAAACTTCTTGGTCACAAGTTACCTCTTTACCATTTTAAATATTATTGAGGATCCCAAAGAACATTTTTTTCGTCTTTATTTTATTTATTTTTATATGGTGCTGAAGATCGAACCCAGTGCCGCGCACATGCTAGGCACTAAGCTACAACCCCAGTCCCCCAAAGAACATTTTTAATGTGGTCTATATCTATCAAATTTTGCCATTAGAGAAATTAAAACTAAGAAATATTTTAAATCATATTTATTGATTTACTATGTCAATAAATCTATATGTGAGCAAAAGTAGTATTATGAAAATGTACATTATAATATAGAGAATGTATGTCATAAAAATAGATAACATTTTCTGGAAAATTAACTTTACCAATTTTGAAGTTTTGAGGTATCACATACATAAAAGATAAGGAAAAGAAAGAAACTATTTTCAGAAGAGGTAGCCTGTAAAAAGTTGTTGCAGGAAAAGTATGTTAGTCAATTAAATGAATATGTAACCTCCAGCAAAACAAAGTTTCTCAAACTAAATCATAATTTTGGTGAGGCCTGGCATGGGTTTCCAATATCTAGTTCTGCATTAAAGCCATTGAAATATGTTACTTTATTGAAGAATAAAAAAATCAAGCTTATATAAAAGTATATTTTAAAAAGAGAGGTAGCTTAATTGTTTGGCATGTAATTATAGATAATTATATACTACACCAAAACTTGGTATTGTGATGTTTAAATTATATTTGTAATGTGGAATCTAAAACAACGTCAATAAGATTTTTGTATCATTACAAGTTTATTGGTCTATATTATAATTGAAATGGGTAATTTACCTTTGTGTGATGTTATAATATCATACATTTTTTCATTTAAAAATAATTAGTTCAGTGGTTTATGCAGTTTGTCAAGTGTTAATACATTTAATTACACAATAAAATAAAAATAACTGTCAATCAAGTCTTCAAAGTATTGGGAAACTTATGCTCATGGTAGAAAACAGAGTTTTTAAAAATTTTTAATTTTTGTCTGAAAGTTTGAATTTTCTCATCATTAACAGATATTAGCAAGTGTTTTCTTTGATTTACAAGTTTTGCTTTGTTTGTCTTTATGAAAATGTCTGTCAAGTGCCCTACTTAGGGTAATCTTATATGTCAGTCATTCTTCCAAGTAACAGGGTTGCTCCTTAAGTGGTTAGTTTAGCACACAACTCATTCCCACAGTGCTTTCCTACAAAAAATATTGTGGGAAATTTAATTTAATATTCCATAAAATATAATATTCCATAAAAATGCCTTATTATGCATACTTCTCAGGATGCTAAAAAAGGCTTATACTTAAGAGTTGAGATTTAATATGTTAGCTACTTTATCCAAGTCAAAGTGACTTTTAAAAATATTTATTTCAACCGTAATCGTAAAGAATGCAATGTACATTTTCACACTATGACTTTGATGAATGATAAAACACCAGCCATTTCTCCCTCTACTATATTAAAACCATCAGTGAAAATACACCCAGTGAAGAATTCTATTATAATAAAAACCACTGATCTGTCTTGAACTTTGAATGAATCTTTTACCTGTATGTCTTGTTATTAATATGAAAATTGTTTTGAATCTGGAAGGGGTCTTTAGACTCAGAGGTCCACAGATTATTATCTGAGAAACATTGTCCTCTACCACAAAATATTCTTTAAAGCACTACTTGAAAGGGCTATATGGTGCTGTCTCAAGTGTATGTGTCACCATTTAACCATTCTCCTATTATTAGACCTTGAAGTCATAGCTGATTTTTCATTTTTATTGATAATTTTAATGAACCTCTTTCTTCCTTTGTCTTTCTCCCAATTATTTCCTAATGGATGACTCCTACTAATTTTACTAGGTCAAAAAAGATTTTCAAAGTGTGCTTTCAAATCTATTTCCAAAGGGCCTCTCCTCCTCTGCATCTGGTTTACGTTAGGTGGTTGTGAATTTGCTAACGCTGCACTCAAGCAGCAGAGTCAAGACTGAGTTCCCATTGGCAGCCTGGGTTTTCCTCACGGTTAAGTTACAGGAACCTGGGTCAGCTTTATTCATACTAATTGCATCCATATTCCTGGGCATGTTCCCATTAAAGTGTTCTGCCACAGCAAGAGTGCTTTAAACAGTGACAGGTTTTGCGGTCAGTGTATTTATTTCCTGCCTGAAAAGAGTGTCAGCTGTTGTATCATGTGAATGAGTTTAGCAAAATTTGGTATCCCAATTGTTTGGCTTTGTGGCTCTCGGTGATTAATCCTTTCCTCTCCCTTTTGTGGTATTTCTGGTTGTGTGTGAAAATTCAATTCTTTTTGAACTTTTTCACCCACACATTTGGTCCGTAAGGACTTGGAAATGAAAACTTAAGCTCATAGATATTTCCCTTAATTTATCCTTGCCTTTTCAAATTGGCTTGCTTCTTTTCTTTCTTTCTTTTGTTTCTCCCAGATTGTTTGTTTCTTTAAAAAATGAAAATTATTATCTTGCCGGAGAAACAGACCATTATATAGCTGATTGTTTCTATTTTCTTCTCCCCATGATTTTGTCTCTTTTTTTCTTTATCAGTAGTCAGATAACATGGCATTTTAGAGATGTACACACTCAGTGTGAATAGGTTGATCTAATAGTCTCAGATTGTTCTTTTTTTTAATATCATGAACCTGTGCTAGCTTACTTTACCTGTAGATTCTTATAACAGATTTAATGTGTCCTATTGTAATTGTGCACTAAAAATTATAGGTGTTGACTTTTTAATATCATAAATGTGAACATATGAAAAAGTTCCCCAAATTAAATTCTCTACATCACTGTTGTGCTTCAAGATATCCACAAAGTCTCTTCTCCCTCCTTGCCAGCACTTTCTCTGATGCAGCTTTACCTAAAGCTTACCTTGGCATAGTTTCAGCCTGATTTTTGGAAGACATTAGTTGCAACCACCTAGTAAAAACCATCCTGCTTTCCTAAAATAATGTTCTAGGGAACTTGTTCCATTTTTGTACTAGAGTACAGTCATAGGATCCACACAGTAAATGTTAGATGTGCTTCTGAGCACCTGGCTTGTTTCTTTTTGAAAGTGTGACCTGTACGATTGATTGTCTGGATTGAATTTGGATTCCAGAATCTTAAAGTCAAAGCTGTATCCTACATTGAATAGACCTATAGACTGACGATGGCTATTTTGTGTCCTGTTCATTTATTGCCTCTGTCTCATTTCTATTTGTCTGCTCTCAGTTTCGCTCTAACTTTCTACATATTTCTTACTCTATGATCTTTTATTGTGCTTATTTTTTACAAAGTACCATAAATCTGTCTCTAAATTTTAAAGTTTGGACGAAATTTAGATAACTTTCCTTAAAAATAGTCTATTTAGACAGGCTAAACTGTGGTCTGTAAATGATCAGAAACCAGGTGTAAAATAAAACTTGTCTAAGGTTTGGAGAGAAGAAGATGATGCACAAGAATCATTTGGCACCAACAGCTGTGTAGAAAACACAGTGCTCCAATCTCCTATAATTACTCCAAGTTAACAAGGAACAAACAAACACACCAAGAAACGCTTTTTCCTTGGTTATAAAACGAGGGAGTTAAAACATACAAATAAAAGAACATCACTCTGATTGTCAGAAGAGATGGGGAAAATAACTATTAATAGCACCTTGATTTTAAAAAAAAAAAAAAAAAAAAAAACAAGCTTTTCTAAAAAGATCTCTTCTTGGCAGAGAAAGTATGTTTAATGAACATTTAAAAAAAGATGTGTGTAAAAGGAGAACCATAGAAATACATTTATTTGTAAGTTGTATTTTATAATTCTTTTATCTGAAAGATTAGCATGTTGAGAAAGGCTTAAGACTCCTCAAGTCCTACAACTAGAAA
>JAJEJO010043770.1:0-101301 GCA_020662805.1 Glaucomys volans | reverse complement strand
TTTTTTTTTTTTTTTTTTTTTTTTTTAGTAATGTATTCATTTAAACCATACAAGTCTTACTCCTGTGGGTAAACTGCCATAGAAATCTTGTGATTTTATATGCTATTGGTAATGGAAATGCTCTTCTAACTTTCTTCGTGTTTTTCATAGCCGATATATAGGTTTTTGCATAGTAAGTATGCAGAAATCAATTATTAATTCCACGGGTTTTCTTGAGAATTCATGTGGAAATTTAAAGTATTAGGATCAGGTCTTCTGAGAGTAGAGATAAAGCAACTTCTTCCCCTTAGACTTAGGAATCCTTGGTATAGTTCTCGTCTAATTGCTCTACCAAGAATTTCCACATTCAATGATGAGTGGCAGTTGGAAATGTCAATGTCATTGTTTTGCTGCTGATTATGTCCAAAGATTTAAGGCTTCAATGCCACTAACATATGCACTTACAAATTATCAGTGTGGGTAACATTATTGTTATTTCAAGAATTGTTTTTATTTTTTACTAAAAGAAACCACTGTATTTTAGCCTTTTTACTTCTTGAAAGCTTTTAACAGTTTTTACAAGTTGTTATAATACATACCCACACTTCATTCTCATTCTGTCATTTTCTGGGTTTCAGTAAAAATCTTTCCAAGTGCTCTTGAGAATCACTGGATACACCCTGGCACTTCTGAGTAGTTGCCCTCTTGATCTGCCAATGATATGGCAAAACCATGTGATGCTTCAAACAATCCCTGCCATAAATGCAAGTGCCTTGCAGAAACTCTGTAAATTTCAATTCTATTCTCTTAGTGAGTGTGGTACTGGAACTGGTTCACCAGCTCAAACACAGGTCAAGGGAAGCCCCCTCACTTTTGTCCTGGAAAAGTTCAATACTCAACTTATGACTGGTGTCCAAAATGTACTGGATTATAAAACTATTGTTTTGGAAAACCCCTGGAACATAATCCTTGATTTTGTCTACGCAGTCAGGGCAAGCGGGAATATCACTTGAAACTGGACACAAAAGCTCAGTCTGGAAGTGCCCTGCTGTCAAATCAGCCACTGTCCCACTGATGGTTTCTAGTGGAAAACTGTGATCCTGGATTGGAACCATTTGTTCTGGAGCATCAGTGGAAGGATGGACTTCTGGTATTTGTCCCCCAACATTTGTCCCATCAGGAATCAGGACAGACATGTTGTTTTCTGCTGTTGGACATGATGGATTAATTTCCAGGGGTTTTTGTACCATAGGTTCATGTAAACTGCTCTCATCTCCACTCCGGCCTCTAGATCTAAAAACCCCATCCAGTGATCTAGATTCTAGCAATGTGTTTAATACTGGTCTCAAAGACCTCAGGGTTCTAGTTCCCAATCTCTTGTGATCCTTCTTCTTCTTAAAACAAGTCTTCAATGGAGTGATCTTCTCAGGGAGTCTCCTTTGGCCTTAAAAGTTGTCAGGAGGAGAGGGAGGCTGCACTACATCCTCTGGCTCAGGTTTGGTGGTTTCTATTTCCACAGTGTGGGTTAGCTCCAGTTGCTCCTCAGGGTCTAAAATCCTACCAGGAAAGGAAGAAAGATGATCATTTACAAAATGACAAGTGAATCCCATTCATTCATTAAAATGTTTTCTGTTGTTCTGTGTCTAAGTCACTGAAATCACTCCTCCTGTGCAATATTTAGTCCCTATGGGACAATTTTAACATTTAAGAAGTGAAGACTCCAAAACAGCACAAGCGATTCAAAATCAAAGCAGGGGTAAAGGCAGATGAGAAAGAATACCTTTGAACTGGACTTTGACATTTATTAGTGGACTTAACAGTTTGTGATTCTGCTGGCCAGGGTGGAGTGAGATGGGAGATAGACATAATTGTGTATAGATGAAGGCAGCAAAGCAACCACACTTCTCAGCTTGGTGGTTCTCTTTACAGTTGTTTATGTATCATCGGCTTTCATGAGTTGACAAAAACTTGGTTTCTTTGTGGGGAGAAAAAGATAACAAAATGGAAGATAAACTTCAAAGTTAAATAGTGAATTTGGGGTGTGAGAATACACACAGAAAACAAGCGACTCTCAACTGAAGTGTTACATGGGATAAAGCCAGGAGCCTGCTAAGCATTTCTATATTCATAAAGTTCCAATATACTCCAAGAATGTGAAGGGCCTACTCTTGCAATAGCAGGAAAAACATTAGCAGTGCTGAGAAAGAATACCAAGCCTTTAGCTTCAGCAAAAACCACACTGCATACTGTGTTAAAAAACAAACAAAACTCCATTATAGGTAAAAGTCTAATTTTTGTCTTCAGAAAAGTTACATAGGTGCTTAATGAAAAAGCAAGTTAAGGGGTATTATAGAAATGCAGCATAAAATACACACCGAATTTCAGATTCTGAATGAACTCCCGAAAGAAATTTTTCTTGCAGGAATCAGAATCCTTGAACATATTTGAAATGAAATTTGAAAATATTTACTGAGATTGTGCCAGGTGAGAAAGATAATGAACAATGAATTCTCTCCTCTTGTCTGATAAACTGAAAAAGTTCTTTGATGCAAAGGCCCTTGACTTTATCAAGTATGCATGGTGGATGTCCAGTACAGCGCCCAGCACAATGGACACGGTGGGTGTTCCATAAATATTACGTTAGCTGAACTAAAAAAAAAAAAGCACTCTTTAAACACTTAGTTCTTGGTTGCTTGTAGGTCAAAAACAAAAACTGAGTTCCGAGAAAAATAAATACTAAAATCCTAATTGGAGAGATTCATAATCTATCTGTGGAAATAATCTATCTGAATAATCAAATTTAGAAACATAAAACACATGACAAAGTGTTAGCCTAACTACTAAATGAAGAGGCGGACACAGCGTGCTGTGGAAGCAGGCACTGTTAGCAAAAGCTTCCCGAAGCAGGGAGCTGCCAGGAGACATAAATCAACTGGAAGGCAGCCAAGCCAAGAATGATGATTCCTCCTCGGGTGCTCCTGCTTCAAGGCGCAACTGACACAGCCCGCGGGATTCCCCCACCACTCAAAGCCCACGCACGCACACCGACCGCACCCCGCCTGCCCCGCGCGCCCACGGAACTGCGCCTGCACATTCCCGCGCTCCAACCGCCGACCGGCTCAGCTCCGGATCGCCCCGGGCAGTAGGCTGGCCGTAGGGCACCGGGGAACCCAGTCCCCATCAGCGGGCACGAAGGGACAAACAAGCAATCGGAAGGACGCCGCCTTCAGGATGGCCCCCGAGCCGGCGCTGCGCAGTCGGCGCCCCTGCAGGGAGGAGACCGCTTCTGCGTAACGCTGCCAAGGTCGCTCTGCAGCCAGCCACGGAAAAGGAGGCTCCGGCGGCGCATCAGCCTTTGCACACCTGCCCCCAAAAGGCAGAGGGCGCGACCTGGCCGCGGACGCTGAGCCATGGGCCGCCCAGGCAGTCTCCCTCCAGAGCCTAGCCCGAGCTGCGCCGCATCCCACTGGGGTCCCACCAGGATCCCGCTACACCCGCTTAACTCAGCAGGAGTGAGCACTAGGGAAGACCACAGCGCACACTGCGCGCCAGGCCAGCGGGGTCTGGCGCCAGCTTTTAGGGGCCACCTGTAGGCAACACTGCCAGCAACACACAGCCATCTAGCGGAGCTCAGGACACCGCACCTATTTCAAGAAGTTTTAAGCTCTCATGGAAGAGATGATGAATGCATAGAAGCAGGTGGAGATACAAGGAAGCCAGATGATCATGAAACATTGAAGGAGAAGAGTGAGGATTGGACAGGGCTCCACAACGGGCAGGAGCAGTGGTAAGAGGCTGTCATTGAATTGTCCAGTGCATGTTAGTATCAACCCATTTGTAAATTCACCATCCTGCATTGATTAGCAGGGCTTTCGCTAGAGAACCAAGGCTCTGCTTCCCATGCCCCATCTGATCCATGCCTTAACCTTCCTTTGTCCACCATGGATCAGGTCCCAGCAGCAACTCTTGCTGTGCATGTTTTAAATCACCTCCAACCTCTCCAGTCCTATCCATACACTGCTGCCTGAGAAGTCTTCAACAACACCCATGTACTGACACTTACTCTATGTTCTTGTAGAACCCCCTGTGGATCTCGCTGAAGAGCTTCCAAATTAGAGGCCTGGATTCCCGAAACTACAAGTGGAAGAGGTTTTGCTCAGATTGCACTGTCTTGTTGAAGGCCTCTGATTGCACTGGAACCAGGGAAAGCCTGACAATACAGAAGTCAAAGCAAGATGCTGTGTGGACCACAATGGACTCAGGGTTAGGAGCAATGGCAGAGCCACTCTGTAGCTGCCCACTGCTTATGTTTCTGTTCTGCATGATTGGATCCTGGAGAGCATCTTTGTCTTCAGCAGTGAATGGGATGACCTGCTAGACAGGTCTCACACTGAAGGTAGGACCCTATGGGAGCAGGTCTCTATAATAGTTGGAAGACACCTGCTGCTTTTGAACCTGGGGAGGGAGATTTGAAATCCCAAAATATGTGTACGAATGGAAGTATGTTTACACTTTTCATGTCTTAATGACTCAGTGTCAGGAGATTTGATTCCTTGACCTTGGGTGTGCTGTGTTGTAACCACCTTTTCTTGCTCTACATGGAAAGTTGGCCTTTGCCAGGAGATAAGCTCATTCTCCCCTTGTCACCAAAAACATCTTCCTTGGGTTATGATTGCTGATGACCTCTTTGGAAACAAACCCAGGAGACCTTGTCTGGAATTGGTGTTATTTCTCCCTAGACTCTTCCTGCTCTCCAACAAATTGCCTGGGGATGGTCATCTAAGAGGAAGAAAAATTCATTTCTCAGAGTCCTGGAGACCATGAAGTCCCAGATCAAGGTGCTGAGCTTTGGACTGCTGAGGGCATTCTTTCTGTGTCTGCACATGGCAGAAGCTGGAGGCCAGGGCATCTGGGGTGGGGATGGAGTTCTCACAGGAAAAACCTGGAACCTGGAGACAAAGTTCTTCTGTCATCTGCCAGGTGGAGGGAAAGAAGTAGACCCACTCTCTCTGCAGGTTCAGGTTGTGCAGCAGCATCACCTTCTCTTTGATCCTCAGCATGAACATCTAGATAACAGGGCACTGCAAGGGCTGGATGAGTTCAAGAATGTTTCCTTTGGACTGACTGTGTGCCCCACCATCATAGGGAGATGAGGGGAAAATTAGAACCTTCTGCATCTCAATCCAGTTTACTGAAGATGATGATGAAAGGATACTAAGAGGAAGAGGGGAAATGTGGGTTTAGGGGGATGGATGCAGAGTGAGACAAACAGGTGCCCATGTTCTCCAGTGCCTGGCTCACTTTTTCTTTGGTATGGAAAGAGGCTAGACACCCTGAGAGGAGACCTCCTGAGGCTGCCATCATGTAAACATGCAAATTAATAGAAGAGCATCAATACATCCAATTATTTCAGTGAAGGATGCCCCAAGAACACATCCCAGGGAGGAGATCACCATTCCATAGTTCCTTTTCCTGTTGCCAGGCTGAGGCTCCACAGCTGCTTCATCCAGAAGCAGAGGCTGCAGTGCTGCTGGCACCAGTATGTGGGCACGGGGAGGATGGCCACTGTGTCCTTAATGGAGATGCCACTAGAGAGGTTCCGTCTCTTACTCTGCAGGGATGCACACCCGCTCTGTCTGTCCAACCCTGAACTTTTCAGGGCCATGGTCAGTGCATCACTAGGTGTGGTAGGACTGAGAAGAACCTGGCATGAAGAGTCTGCCAGGCTGCTCCTGCCGGCAGGACCTCCCACTGCACCCTGAGGGCAAGCAGTCAAGGCCTGAAGCAGGGACACTGTGGTTTCAGGGACCAGCTGGGACACATCCCAGTCTTGGAATTCCTCAGCTGCTGAAAAGCCCCTTAGGTCTTGGCTCACATCCTGTCACCATTTTTCAATCTGAGGATTGAAGGACTTGGTGTGTATAGATATGCAATATATCACTTTTTGCACATGTGCCAGATGCAACCATTTCCAACACCTATTCAGTTTATTGCAGGACTCCCGTGGAAGGACTAAAGGAACAGGATTGTGTGTTATCTTCCTTTTTACCCATTTTGTGACTGACAATCAAATAATATAAATAGGGCCAGTATTTTTTCTTTTTAAAATTTGTTCTAATTGTATGGGAGAATAGAATGTATTTTGACACATCCTACATAAATGGAGTATAAGCTCTCATCCTTCTGGTTGCACAAGATGTAGAATCACACCACTTGTGTAATCATATGTGCACATAGTGTAGTAATGTCTGATTCATTCTACTATCATTCCTAAACCCATGCCCCCTAGCCTCCCTTCACTCCCCTCTGTCTATTCCATAGTAGCCTCCACCTGTTGTGAAATAGCATTGATTATCAGAGAAACCTTTTGGCTTTTGGTTCCTTGGGTTTGGCTTATTTCAGATAGCATGATATTCTCCAGCTCCATCCATATATCAGCAAATGCCATAATTTCATCCTTCTTTACAGCTAAGTAGTATTCCATCAGATATATGTATCCACATTTTCTTTCTCCATTCCTCTGTTGGAGAGCACCTAAATTGGTTCCATAGTTTAGCTATTGTGAATTGAGCTTCTGGAAACACAGATGTGGCTATGTCACTGTAGTATGCTGATTTTAAGTCCTTTCGGTATAAAACAAGGAGTAGGATAGCTGGGTCAAATGAGGGTTCCATTCCAGATTTTCTGAGGAGCCTCCATATGATTTTCCAGAGTGCTTGCGCCAATTTGCAGTCCCAACAGCAATGTACAAGTGCACCTTTCCCCCCATGTCCTCTCCAATATTTGCTGTTGCTTGTATTCTTGACAACTGCCATTCTGACTTGAGATGAAATCTTAAGAGTAGTTTTGATTTGCATTTCTCTAATTGCTAGAGATGTTGAACATTTTTTCATATATTTGTTGATTGTACTTTTTCCGTGAAGTGTCTGTTCAGTTCTTTACCCATTGTTGAATGGGTTATTATTTATTTTTGGTGTTGACTTTTTTGAGTTCTTTATATATTATAGAGATTAATGCTGTATCTATTGTGCATGTAGTAAAAATATTCTCCCATTCTTGGCTGTTGTTTCCTTTGCTGAGAAGAAGCTTTTTAGTTTGAATCCATTTCATTTATTGATGCTTGATTTTACTTCTTGAGCCTAAGAAGTCTTGTGAAGGAAGTCAGTTCCTAAGTCAACATGGGCCTACTTTATTTTCTATTTGGTGCAGGGTCTCTGTTATAGTACTTCTTTTTATCTAGTCTTTGATCCACTTTGATTGAGTTTTGAGCAGGTTAAGACATAGGAGCTCAATTTCATTTTGCTACATATGGATTTCCAGGTTTCTCAGCACCATGTGTTGAAAAGGCCTTTTTTTCTCCAAAATGTCATGTGTATGATGTAAGATTCCTTACTACACACCATTAGCCAATGCAAAGTTAGGCCAATTTGCAGAGGAATTTAGGAGGTATAGAGATACCCCAAGAGTAAGAGTAGAAGTCACTGAGGACACTCTTGTAGAGAAAGACAGCACCCATGGGCTTGATTGGCCTTTTAACGATGTTGTCCCAACCTCCAACAAGATGGTTCAGTCTTGGAAAAATTAATTTTCATGAACTTGGCCGTTTCCTTGCTGTCTGTTGCATTATGGGCCTTGGAGGGGCTCTGGTGCTGGTTGCTCTAGTGTTAATTGAAGGTGGAGTGAAGTCTGAAGGTCAGCACAGTCCCTGAGATGAAAGCTGTGTGGGGCTTTGAACAACAAACAAGTCTTGTATTTAGAGAAACATCATCTGAAAATGCAGCTGTGCTTCACGGACTCCGGTGGGCACAGAAACCACTGCTGCCTTCTGTATATGGTGATGCCTGATGTCTCTGCCTTGGAAGTGGAAACTGAGATGGGACCTGATTGGTTGTAGGTATTAGCCAATGTGTTGGTGTGCTGGGTGAGTCTGTTGGAGCCTCCAGAGGAGTGTTGGAAAGCAGTTCCACCAGGCCACAGGCTGAAGAGAATGTCACCCTCTATGTTTTGGTTAAGATCAACCTACTTAGACACTGAGCCAAAAACCTTGTTGTTTGACAATTAAAATGTGTTATGCTTTGAGTCTGAGTTGTCCCTGAAAGCCCATGTGAGACAATGAAGGAATGGTCACAGTGAAGTGATTAGATTATGAGAACTGTGACCTAACTGTGCACTCATCAAGTACCATTAAGGTTCAATGTTTACATTCATTTAAAAAATATTGTTAAATCTTATCCAAATGATTAAACATTGATTGCTGAAATGAAACCTGCATTTAAAAAAATAATATACATGGAAGAAAAATATCTTGTTTGCTATCCTGTGTACAAATTCCAATTGACCTCAGATCAGTCAGGCAAAATGAACTTTGAGAAACCTCAGACACAGTGTAAGTTAGACTTACCATGCAGTCTTGCCAACTGAATAATGTTTTTAAAAGAGATCAAGGAATTCACTCAGTGTCCAGGATGTGAGACAAATGCCCACCAATGATCTTCTCTATGAATGCTTGTGAAATCCACATGTGGAGCTGGTGTGCAGAAATTTGGGAGTAACCAAATAAATCAGAGGAAACACATGATTTGGGGCTGTACACATAAAACCTTGTTTGGAAGAGTCTGTCTCCATCTTCCTTAGCAGTCTAGGCCCTGGTCCTAGTCCCAGTTTCTAGAAGCAATTCAAGAGCCAACCCAGAGACATGCTGTCTGGAAATGGCCTGGGCCAGATGGAGGAGGACATGTTTTCCCTGCAGTGGACCTTTTCTAGAGAAGTCTTATCCTCTTTTACTCTTTTTCCAAGCCTCCTGGGGAAAGCACACATTGGTGGGATGCTCTGTCTGCATCATTGCCATATTCTGGGAGGCTGGAGAAAATCAAGAGGTGCAGGGCTTTCTCGAGTTTAGCTCTCCCCACGTCCTGGCAACAGGTGCCTAGGCCAGGGCCAGAGCACAAGAGGAGTCTTGTCCCACTGAGGATGTGACTTCAGCTGGCAAGGCCACACTGAAGCCCATGCAGAGCTCATTTGACCAGAACACTTGAGCTTGCTGTGTTCAGGGTTGGAGCCCTTCCTACAGCAGACGTCACTGAGGCATCTTCCCAGAGGCTGTTGGATGTGTTGGAGGGGAAGTATTTTTGCTGCAATCCTCTGAAGAGGAGGAAGATGGAGTCACAGGAACTGAAGTATTGCTATTAGGCAAACAAGTCAATTAGGAATTCACACAATCTGTAGGATTACATCCAAATGATCACCTTCTAACCTCATTTACACAGTAAGATGATCTCACATAAAATAAAAAGGAGAACACTTTGATCTGTAAGATTAGACCATATTTATTGCAACAGAAGTATGAATGTAAGAGCTAAAACACAGAGGGGACAATCCTTAATATTATAACTGTAATTTTTCTAAATCCATCAATGGCATTTGTGAGCATGATTTGCTGTGGTTTAGATACAATTTTTTCCAATGATCTGTGTTTTTCCTTTGACTTCAAAATGTTCTCCATTTCACTGGTGTTCATGAGCTGGATTATGATATACTTATGTGTATGTTTTGTTTTTATATTTGTCCTGCTTGAGGTTTTCTGAAATTCCATGATCTATAGCTTGTTGCCCATCATTAATGTTGTAAAAATGTTAGTGCTTACTACTTGAAATATTTTTAGAACTTTCTCCTCTCTTTCCTCTAAGTTTTCCATTTCAAACATTCATTTTGTGTGATTGCCAAACACTTGGATACGCTGTTTGCTTTTACCATTATTATTTTCCTTTAACTTTCAATTTCACCATTTCCTATTGACATTGTAAAGGTCCATTCTTATTGACTGCCTTCTGGTGGCCAAGCTCTAGTAGTTAGGGTTCAGTTCTCCTGCATTGTCCCAGCTCACCATTGCAGCAGGGTAGGAACAACAGGCTTCCATGGAAGGGTGCAGACTTTGCCCTCTCCTAGAGGATTGGTCAGCTTTTGGGGCAGGTTACAGAGAACCATAGGGAAGAAGAGACCCACCTGAGACACAGTCCTAGCCCTCAGCCCAGTGCTGGAAGAACCCTCCAGTCTAGAGTTTCCTCTCTTGCCCGTGCTTTAGTATAAAACCTATGTCTCTCCCCAAATAGACCCTCAGACAGTCAATTCTGTAAAATGAGGGTGGTGAGGTGGGGGAAGAAAAAGTGATAAAAAGGAATTTCACAATGATAAATATTTTTGACCTCCATTTCAGGAAGTGCTACATCAAAATGTGTGATATGTACAAAACAGAAGTGTAGTATATTGGAAACTCAGTATCTACTTAGTTAGAAATGCAAAGTATTTTAGTGCAGTATGATAATAGAAGAGACTTATTTTCAATAGCAAAGTACAGAATATCATATGCTACTAGTCTAACTAAATGTTGAAGGTTAGCTGTCTCATATTCATAACCACCAATGCTGCCTTATAAAATATGCTTAAGGACGTCTTTCAGTAAGAACTGAAAGAAAGATAGCTATCATCATGAAAGTCTGTGTAAGCATAAATCCCAATACAAGAGCAGAAACACAAAACAGAAAAAAATCAAACCTTATCAAAACAGTAAGCCTTGTCTATCAGTTGGTCCACTGTCATGTGGCTCCATCTGTTATGGATTGTAGCTGAGCAAAATATTCTGGTGGTGAGACTCTCAAAATTTGTGAGTGAGAGCAAAATGACTCACATAGTGGTGACTGAGATGAGAATTAAAAGGAAGACCAAGGGAATGGAGCTGGGTTCCTAACATAACCTTAAGGACACACACCCAATGACATCACATCCTCATTCAGGAGGCCCCAGCTCCTACAGTTCACCACTTTCCAATGACTACATCAGCTAGGGACCAAGCCTTCAACGTGTAAGTTTTAAAATTGAAACCATAATACACGTAACCAATAGAAGAGTTTATAATTTCCACTATGAATATTTCAGGTGTTTTCCAATGAAATGACTGAGTCTCAAAATTTTTTTGCTAAACTCTGAGGAGCTAAATACTGGTGCCAAATTGAACGAAAGAAAGTAGGGATTTATTTTTCAAAGTTGAAGTTGATAATATTTTATATTTAATCCCAAAATCTGTCCTGTTGCTAAATTTCTAGGAACTCTATTATAAATGTGGGTCATTCTCTATTCTTCATACTTAGTAAAGGACAATATAGCCAAAAATTCTGATATTTTCCTGACTTTTTGTGACGTTGATCATCACTTTTCTATGTCAGGACTCTCAGATCTAGAACGTTTTCATTCAACCTACAGAATCAAAATAGTCACCTCTTAAGGTCCCTAGAACGAGTGCCCCTAGCCATGTCCTGTGAGGGATGTTGGCAACAGTCATGGTCCAGTCATCTCTTCTCATTAGTATGAGAAAAATCAGTACTTTAATATATTTTTTAAGATCAACAGGCACAAGAATACCAAAAAGGCTCTTAGGTGGAGATTTTTGTTCTGATAAGATGCTCATAATTTATCTTTTGGGTCTTAAACATTTAGTTATATTAGTAGCATAAGATATTGTGTGTTTTCTATACAAAATAAATGTCTTCTATAATCCAATTGCACTAAAACACCTTGCATATCTACGTATGTTCATCTAGATATTGACTTTCAAATATACTACATTTCCATTTTGAATGTATCATTCTTTTGATGTAGGAAGTTCTAAAGCAGAGGTCCAAGAACTGTTGATCATAGTGAGATTCTCTTTTCACACTTCTCACAAGACTTTTACATGGAATTTTATTCAATGCTTCTTATAGTCAAAGCAGAGTTGATAATATTTCAGTTATTGCCAACTTCAATTTACTTCGATTCTAGATATTTTAAAATCTTACTAAGAATTAACTATCTTTAAAGATGATTTTTTTTCCAAAATAATTTGTGAGAATCAAATGTTGTACTTATGCATTTCTTCCAAATTAAAGTAGGTTTGGCCTGAGGATGTCTTCACACTTGAGTCCTTGGTGACAAACTACAGGACAATGTAGTAGTTTGACTAACTCAGAGCCTAGTTTTCTTGAAAGGAATAGTGAAGGCTCAGGCAGTTACAGCAGCTGAGGTTGTACATTGCAGAGTCGTAATGGACTAAGGTGTCTTTGTAAGCACTGATGCTTTTGTGCCTCACTTCAGATTATAAATTCTGCAACATGGCACTGCACACACAAGTTCCTTCGACATGTTTTGATTATTAGGTTTTCCAGGGAATCCAATCATGACAATTACTGTTTTTTGATTATTGTTTTTCCCTTGCTCACATAAAGTTTAACTTATATGAACTTTTTCCTTTGCATATCAACTATAAGATAAAAACTAAGAGGTTATTCATCTTAAAATAATTATGAGGGTGTGATTTATATTTATAATTTATTTCCATCTTTGAGACAGATAGCCTGGGGGTGTAGGCAGAGCTGACCAGAGTTGGCACTACTTAAACAGCCCTGCACTCAGCTGTGGTACAGGCACAGAATCATCCTGAAGGTAGGTCCCTGGTTTGCTGTGGGGAACTAACCCAGCTCAATTCCCATGGCGTGCCCTCGGGTGGCCACAATACTCTGCTA
Organism: Glaucomys volans; assembly: GCA_020662805.1. Classification (NCBI taxonomy): domain Eukaryota; kingdom Metazoa; phylum Chordata; class Mammalia; order Rodentia; family Sciuridae; genus Glaucomys; species Glaucomys volans. The sequence continues at coordinate 88,768 of JAJEJO010043770.1, read as the reverse complement.
GTTAGATTCCAGCTCTCCCATAATATCCCAGCTCACTATTACAGTAGGGCAGGGATATTCTTGCTGGCCAAGAAAGGGAGTAGACTTTGCACTCTCCTGGAGGGTTGGACAGCTGTGTAGTCCACTATTGGTCAGAGGGCTCAGAGTACAGGAGCCTGGCCACAGTGGTATTTTCTGCACAGTGGCAAACCTGCTTACCCAGGCAACCAGCTGGCCTCCTCCTCCCCACACCTCAGAGGTGCCCTCCTCATGTTGATGCCTGAGGATCCAGGAGGGCAGAGCCAGAGCATGCCTCCTGAAGATGCTGCAGACCTGGCCCAGACCTACCAGCCTGGAGCCTACCTCTCAGCCTGGCAGTGGCCTTTGTGTTTCCCAAAGTCTAGAATGCTCTCCCCTCCACAGGCACAGATGAGCACTTGCTGCTGAGAACTGCAGTTAGGAAAGGCTGGAACCAGCCCCTGGAGATGAGTCTGTGCATGGCAGGAGAGGCATCAGGATTAAAAACTGCTGGTCTGTGTAGCACCTGAATTCTGTCCCTAACCTCAGCCCCCTCCTCCCCACACCCATGTGTCTGGCATAGCAGCCATGGTAGGTGCCTTCTAGTGCATCTCCTGGACAAAGTGCAGGGCTCTCAAGGGGCATGGTGGGCTGTTTCTGCATTTCCCCTTGTTCATTCTGGGGTCCTGAGCAGACAGAAAGCTCGGTGTTGAGGTGTTGGTGAGTTTAAGCCCATAGCCTGGGCTGAGCTTCCTGGCCAGGTTACCCAAAATGAATGTGTTATGCTGTGACTGCCCACATAGCCACTACATGTGGACTGAGAGGTGACTCTAGAAATCTGGAATCTGGAGACTTACACTTGGACCTTGCACCTGTTGTGTTCCCCAAGGGGTGGAGACAAGAGCTGAGGCGATGCTTCCATTCCAATGAACGTTCTGAGGACCAGGACGCAGAGTATATTATATTCCAAAGTTTTTGTGGGAGGCAGGAGGAGACTGTGAGAAGCCTAGGAAGGAGGGTGACATCCATAGGTTCCTCTGGTGCTGTAGGCTCTGACTATGAGGGTGGAGGCTCTAGCTTACCAGGTGGGAGGCCCGTGCATGGTCCATGACTGGGTCACTAGAAGCAGGGCAGCACTGCACAGGCAGCTACTCCGTTGCTCCCCAGGGGTGTCCTAGATGAGGGCTGTGAGGTGGCTAGTGGACCAAAAGCCCGGTGCAATTGAGGGTTGGGGCTGCAGTCCTGAGGTGTTGGGAAACCAGTGGAGACTGATGCCTTAGCTGGTTGCCTGTGCTGCCTAAGGCCATGGACCTGGGACATGGACAGGAGCTGTCCCTGAAGACAGGTGGAGATGGAAATATCCTGGACATTAACACAGAGGAGTAGTGTCCGTGGACATATCCTCAGGCTGCATAGTGGGATGCTGAGTCAGGTGAGCAGAGGACTTGGCTGTGTTGGTGGGAGAGACACTTGCAGAAGTTAAGTTCTGGCCATGGCTTTTGGGGTTGCAGCTGGAAGGGCCTAGAGTGGGGCTGAGAAAGAAATGAGAACTAAGAGGAGGAGGGAGAAGAAGAGGTGAGAAGCAAGAGGAGAAGGAGCAGCAGGATGAGGAAGTGGTGATGGAGCAAAACGTGAAGAACTTTTAGGAAGAGGAAGTGGAGGAAAATCAGATGATTCAGGATGACGAGGATGAGGAGCATCAATGCACTTGTGGGTCGGGGATTCCATTCCATAGTGGGTAGGCTTGGAGAGCAAAGGGATGTGAATAGGTGGTATTGGATGGTGAAAAATGGGAGGTGCCACAGCTCTTCTCAGGTGAGGAGGGGCATCAGTGAAAGTCGGGGTAACTCCCACATTGGGACTGGAGCTCATGGGAGAAGCAGGGTGAGTGGGATTAGGCAGGGGAAGAGAACTTGGGATTCCCCTGTCATCATTACTTGGTGAGGACAGACAGGGTTAGGGGTCCAGCAGGCTGGAATTCCCAGTTACTGCTGGCAGGAAACGCTGGGATGTGGGAGGGGTTTTTGGTGGGGTCAGTATGTCTGCAGTCCCACTATGGGTAGAGAGGAAGAATGGACAGACCGAGTAGTGGTACAGTCTGGCCAAACTTCTCTTCTGCCCTGCAAGGCCTCCATGCCCTCCAGCATCTTTGTTGCATCTGGACCCTCCCTCAGCAGGGTGCCTCTGTCTTCCTCCACACACAGAGGAGGCCTCTTAGGAGATGGGGGCAGCCCACCTTGATGACAGGGCAGCCACAGTGGCAGGGCCATAGACATTGGAATCTCTCTCTTTTTGGGCCTCCAGGTGGCAGCTCTCGCTGGAGGACAGCTCTCTGATGGAACTTACGAATTCTTTTGGCTATACAGCCCCTTCTTTGATGCCTGGGGGGCTGGAGAGGGGGCAGATCATGTTTCTCCAGCCTTTCTTTGGCACATTGTCCGCAAGGGAGGAGCAGCTGGAGTCTGGTTCCAGAAGAACTGCTGCCTGGGCATCAGCCCAAGCCATGGGCAACATCTGCAGCAAGTCTGTGAGAGCTGCAGTTGACAGGTCCCCTACAAGAGAAGATCCTGGGAAGGTCCTGGATCTTCTCTTGAAAGGAGTTTCCCTCCCAGGGCACAGGACTGGGTTCCAGAGAACCAAGGTCTACCTGGGTCTCCAGAGGCTTTAGTGATACTGATACCTCTAAGCTCAGGGCACGTGTTCCAGATCCTCCTTCCTGTCTGTTCCCTTGGGGAACCTCCTGCTTCTTCTGGTGTATCCCTTATTCTTCATGCTGCTCTTGTACACTCAGCTCTGTTTCCTCTGAATGAGGAATAGGGAGTTGAGTGGTGTCCTGGTCTGCACAGCCCAATGGACTTGCTCTACTGGTGTAGGCAGGAGTACTGGTCGTGAGCAAGGAAATGGGACGTTCCTATTCTGGGTGGTCCAAACATTCCTAAATTGGAGTAGGACCACACTGACTCTATCAGGAAGGCACCCCAGGAGACAGGCGTCAGGATCTCCTGAGAAGAGGGCACCACCACCAGGAGAGGGACTCTGAAGCAGCCAGCTGACCCAGCCATGCCAGGACAGTGATCCTGGTGGACGTGGGTGGAGGAAGAGCTGATGTTAGCTGTTAGAATAGCAGGGTGATCCCACTGAGGATCGGGAACATTGCAGTCAGGCGGATGGGTATCTGATGACCCAAAAGGACCAGGCGGCATGGCCTGTGATGCACTTGCTCAGATAATTGCCCATTGTGATCACCTGGTGAGGTCTGACTGGACACCAGTGAGAAGGAGCCCCTCTGAGACACCTGTTCCTCTGGAGACCAAAGTCGCACTGTTGAGTTCACCTCTTGTGACGTCTGCCTGGAACGCATGACGGAGAAAGGGTTTGGGGCCAAGCCGGGTTTGGCAGAGGAAGGACTCCAGTGTAAGGAGCAAGGCCCAATGTCCACTGCTGTCTGAGTTCAGGGTTCCTCCGCACTCTGCTCTGGTTCTCTTTCCATAGTGCACGCCATATTATTCTCATCTCTTCAGAGTGTTTTCTGGGGCTTCTTTCCTTCTAGTGATTTAGACATCTGAACACATGACTTAAAGTAATATTTGTATGGATTCTGCTTGACATGACTATAGTCCTCGAGAGTCATCAATTACCCATCAAAACTTCCATAAATTACCCCAGAACACATCCACTGAGGTTTTCCTCCATAATTTGTCATCCTAAAGTTTTTGAAAAAGTTTAGAATGGTTTTGAAATTGTCCAGCAGATATCTGGAGCCAGTAGTGGTGCCTGACTCTGATATTAGCTTCAGGCAAAATATGTGCATTTTGATGGGGAAGAAGTCCCCTTTATTCTACCATATATATACATACCATATATATATGTACCATATATATACCATATATATACCATATATACATATATATATGTATATATATATTTTCCTTTTCAATTTTGTGGGGATGAAATATTCTTGCTGTTACCTAGGACCACATTTTTCAGAGATCTCATTCTATGTTAGGATGGCTATCCTGCTCTGGCCCATGCAGAGCACCTCATGTTTCAGAGGTCTCAGTCTGTGGGATGTCAGCTCCATTGCTCCAGAAGTGAGGTGAGTCAGAGCATCATGGCACAGGGGCATTCTGGTGCAAGCTTCTCAAATCGTGGCTGCTATGAAGCAGGCAGGAAAGAGACCAAGTGACAAGATGTAATCTCCAAGGACATGCCCCCAGTGACCTACTCTCCCAGTCATGCCCCACCATCCTCATTTACCACCTAAAATGGACTTATTTATATATTAGGGCTCCTATCTCATAATCTAATAATTTCACCTCTGCACATTCCTGCATTACCTCGTTCCTGCTTTTGAGGTACACCCATCTCCAAAATTGCACATGTAACTCATGATCCCCAAAGGGCAATGAACTTCTCACCATGGAAAATACATTCAGTGCATCTTCAGGAGATACCTACCTCTGAACAGTTCCAGCATTGACCAAAAGTCAAAGTCCAAAGTCTCTTCAGAGACTTAAAGTCCTGTTTGTCAGCCCTTGTGGGAATCAAAATGATCTTATGTATATCTAATGTACAGTGGCACAGAGTAAATATTTCCATTCCAAATGGAGAAACAGTACACAAAGTGTTGAGATAGCTATGAATCAACACTGAAACCCAGCTGGGCCAACAGTCAGTCCTCTAGGTCCATGCCCAGCTTTGGGGACCTACATTGTGCACAGTGGGCTCCAAATGAATGGGCAGGCTCGTTCCTTGGCCTCTCACAGAGGCTGGCTCTGACCTCAGCCAGCAAAATTCCTTGGCATAGGTCCACAGAATGTGCTTCGCTTAATCCCAGGGGTCTCTACTGCAACTTCAGCTTGCTTCTCACAGCTGCACACATGGCCCTCTGAGGACCTACCTACAGGGATTCTCACTTTATTATGGTATAAAGTGACAGGCCTTCCTTTGAAGTAATGTTGGAAGCCTTCATGACCACCCATCTTCAGGATCCTGCATGCCTACAGAACCAGGACTATGTGGTTCAAGCCGAAGTCCGGCCCTATCTCAAGCAGTAGCCAAGTCTCTGAGGACCATGGCCGAGCAAAGATTGAGTGGCTGATTGGCTGTGCATGGACAAAAAACTTCCTGGTAGTTTCTGTTCTCAGTGGAATTTGTACTTTTATATCCTGTGAACTTGAGTTGTGTATGAACTTGCCAATTCCTTTAATGACCTTGAGCCAACTTTCCTACCTTGACTGTGTAATATTTTTAGCATCTCTATAGTGACTGTAAAGGGTTAACAAGCATGATTTCCTGAGGCCCAGATTTACTCTCACTTTCCTTCCCAAAGTGCAAGTGTACACTCTTCCTTCTGCTCCACATAATCAGAGTAAACCTGGGTAAACCTGGATATTTTAGGAATATCCACACCTCTGCCTGAATGCTGTAATGCCTTGATATTTCCTCTACCAGAAGAATTACTGTATCACCTTCAAATTCAGCCACAAATATAGTGACAAGACTTGTGAATAATGTAGACAATATCTTTGCCAGAATGTGACATGAATGTCCTCTAGTCACATTTGCAATAGAGTCCTCCTCGTCCTCTGCCACCTCATGAGCACAGTCTTTCCTATCAACAGTCCTATCAGCATTTAGTCTTCAGAGTTTACACCATAATCTCACGATAATCTTCCTTTACAATGTTCAAAGCATTTCCTGCTTAATCTCTAAAATATTCCAAATTTGTACCCCAAATACCAGAACTCTCCACAAGTTCCTGAACCACATGGTCAGACAAGGCACTGCAAGCAACTCACCTGTTGGTATCTATTTCTGTTCTAGTCACTTTGTTTTGTCTCTGTGACCAGAGTCATGATAAGAATTATTGGAGAAGCAAAAATTTCTTTCCCTTGGTGTCAGAGGTAGTCCATATTCAGCTGTGTCATAACTCAGGATCTAAGATGAGGAAAAACATCATGTCAGAAGTGTGTGAAGGTCCTCTCTGCCACATCCCACGGATAGGGAAAAGGGTTACCTGACGGAGGAGGATGTTGGTGGTTTCCTAATCCATTACTGAAAAAGCTTATCTACTCAATAAATACACAAGAGTCAATCCTCATTTTCAATGAGAGGGGGTGGGATGGGTCTGGCCATACCAGCTCTGGCCCCTTGCTACCTCAACAACTTGGAGTAGCCCAACTCTCCTTTATTTATAGACACACAGGTAAAAGGGGGCAAGGACTGGGAGGAACTTCTTCTGTGATGAACAGGAGAGGGTGCAGTTAGGGGAACCATTCTCTAAGGGGAAAATTCCAGAAGGAGAATGGGAACGACTCCCGCAGGGCACCACTTACCTTTTAGCAGTTCCTATGAGCAAGGACTTTGGGTCACGTAGCTCAACCTAGTCTAATTCTGCTAAAGAAGGGCCCCCCATGTTTCCCCCTTTTTAATATTTTAAAATTTAAATGTTTGGTAGTTATGTTGAAGCTCCAGATCTTGGGTCTGAGAACAGCTCAGAGGTCCCAGTTCTTGGTTTGGAGGGCTCCTCTTAGTTCCCACCTCTTGGATCTGAGAGTATGGTAACCTATTATCATGATGCAAAAAGAATTAGTAGCAAACATTATTCCAATACCATTCAGTTAAGAAATATCTGATCAACCAGAAAGGTAGAGTTCATAAAAACAATGTTATCTTTTGAATATCCTAGATGTGGTGATTTGATTTTACAATTCCAGGCTATTTTTACTGCTATGTCAAATGTCCATTAGATGATTCTTTATTATCTCTTAGTCCCATTGGGAAGTATGATATTCAGTTGCAACAACATACATGCTTACAGTCATTATGGTATTTTGGCCTTTGTTTAAATCTGAGTGCAAAAGGCTCATTGCTGATATTTGTAATACTTGCTTTTAAAGCATTCAAGTTAATATCAATCATTCTATTAAAACTTAATTTCAGGGGTCACAGCATCTTAACTGAAAGAATCATGCCCCTAGTTCTAATGAATGTGGGAATGGTTGGAAACCTAGAATACAGTAAAATATATATGAACCAAATTATCATCAAAGAGCTAACTGCTAGAATATAAATGTGAATTATTCATCTGTCTAGTGTAATATCAATCTGTTTGCATGGTTACCAGCAGGGCAACATTAGATCCAAATGATAGGGAGTAGTCCACATTACATGGAGTTTCCAAAATCAGAATGATTGTATATTTAATCTTATATTTTGAAAATAACTGTGTTTCATCAAATTTTTAATGTCAGTCCAAAAGCATATATCACCTTTAGAGATAATATATAGCATTGCTAAGACATTTTGCATATTTTATCCATTTAAGAAAAGTATCAGATTCTATCACAAAACAACTAAGAGAGTAAGATTTTGGTGGATATTTTACAGAAATGACTGTTTTTTTTTTTTTTTTTTCTGAGACTGAGAAAGTCCCATTCTAATAAGTGTTTGAACTCTCTCATGGGACCAGCATGGAAGTTTCCATTGTAGCCAGTATAGTCAAATCCAGTCCCATGGATGGGTGTAATGTGAATATCTGCAAGACCTCCCATCATATGAATATCATCAGTAATTTTTGGATTGATTCTCCAGTCCACGTCATTGGAAGTATTAAGGTGCATCTGGGAAATGGGCCCAAGAGATTTCCCATATATTTTACTTACCTGAGAGCTGAATAGAGCTAGCATATCAATATTGTGATTGGAGATTTAAGATCTCCTTATTGTAAAATCTGGTGCATTCTATTGCTCCATGTGTCACTAGGCAGAGGTGAAACTCCTAATGTCATCAATTTTAGCCAATATTTTTTGAAATTAAGTAGGTTTACATAGGGATCTGTTTTCCACTTTTTATTAATTTTGTAGAAAGATTGTTATAAACTGGAGCATTCTTAACCTTACATTGTGGACAATGGCCTAGCATTGTACACATATTTAAACCATAAGAAGTGACTTAATATTTCTATTTGGGCAGGAAGACTAATAAAAGTTACCTATTGGTAGTCAATGTTGTTGAGTTGAAAAAGTTATTCCAATAAAAGAAAAAAGGCCCAGTTTCCACCAAATATAGGATTTGGTTTTGTCTCTAGTAGTGAGCTGAGTTACATAGCTATAAAATGCAGTCGGTACAGACATTACAAATTAGTCTCATGATCTGCTTGTTTATAGGTAATGGCCTTATTATTCTAAATTAACTTCATTCATCATATTAGAATTGTTTGTACCTGTCAGGTAATGATTCAGTAATTTATTTAAAAATCTTAGAATTTATGTCTTAGATTTCACAATTCTATTTTGAGGGATCTATGGACAGGAAATCTCTATGTATAAAGATAAAGTTGTATGAATATGTTTAATAACCTTGTTTCTAAAGTAGTAAAAAAAATCCAAATGCCCAACATAGGGTTTTGGATAAATGAACTATATGACAAAGATCTGGCATTAATAGTCATGTTGGAAACGATTACTAATTATGTGCAATGTAAAACAATGTTGTAAGCTTTAAAATTATTAATATAATTCTGTATGTACAAAATAAGCATATCTCTGAGCCTATGTATGGAAAGTAGTTTAGAAGATTTAGTAAATGTTAATAATAGTTGTTAGAATCTCAAAATATTTTGTTTATGTGTAACTAATTTTTTCTAAGTGGGTCTCTTGACAAAATCTAGGGCAGTTACCCTAATCTTGAAACCATCTTTAACCTCTTTATCTGAATATTATTTTATGAAATTTTCATACATAATTCTTCGGATTAATATCAATTAAGTAGCATAATCTAATATCATATCTGAAATATGAAACACACAAGCCAAGAGCTTGCATCCCCTTTTGAGGGAAGGTGTCAAAATATCCCACTATTTTAGACTTTAAATAAGCCAGTATCTCCTGAATGTCCTCTAAAAATATAGCTAAGTTTTCTTCTTAGTGTAGAGAATAACAAAAATGTGTATAACTTATATTTATCTAATTTTAAAATATTAAATGAGAGAATTAATTTTTTAACCAATGCACTCTCATTATATAAGTTTGAAAGAGACCATTATTGAAAAAATTTTAGCTTGGGGCTCATCAGCTTAATCACATGTCCCTGTAAACTTAATATTTTAAAGACTTCTTTATCAGGAGAACAAGAATATAATTAACCTAATAAGTCCTAATTATCATGGTTGTTTAAAATATTGCCATTGACATTTTCATATTAATCAAATTTGTCTTTTAAAGAGAAATTTAAAATTTGGAATGCAAGGTGGTATTTTAAAATAAGTTCTTGTGTAATCAAATTGTAGAAACCTTAATGTCTTTGAAGTTAGCTTTTGTTTTTCTTTTTAAATAATAGAAATTCAACAGGCATAAGTAATTATTTTATTAGAATAAGGAATTAATTTTATACGAATTTTTCTTCTGCTATCCTTTAGTTAGAAGGTCCAATTAATAGGGGTTTGTGAAAAGATCTTATTTATATTTACAAATAGCCTTTATGATAGAAACTTAGTAGAACTGAAAGAATAAAACCTTTTAATAACCTTAGCTGATTGTGGTAATTATATACATCCAATTTAATTATGTATATAACCAATTACACATAGCCAATTGAATTACATGTAAATTTTTGAAAATTATCTTGTACAAATTTTGTATTTATTCAACATGTTATAGGCTCCTATTTTATCAGGCAAAAAAAAGTTGTTTTAGACACTTACATATCACACCTGATAGATAAAGTGCTAGTATCTTGGTTCTCCATGAGAACATAGTGAATAAAGGAATTTTAGACCTTCTTTATATTACCCAAATTTCAAATATGTCTAATGTTTAAATATATTTTACTTAAGAGTATCTGATGTATGTTTAGTAGACAATGTTTAGTAGACAATGTTCCACTCGAGGATCTTTTAGCATCCCATCTTTGAAAATCAATGAAGTATCTCCTGTAATAAAAGCTTAATTAATTAATTTAATTCCCTCAATTAAAATTTATTTAGTGTTATTTGCAAAGATAAGCACAGATATCAAAGCACAGTAGATATCAAAGATATCAAGCACAGTAAACAATAATATTAATAATTTCTTTCCTGTTTAAAAAAATCAGTAGAAAAAAGGCATATAGATCTTAAATATTAAAGAATTGAGGAATTTTATTATTTATTTGACCACCTGGAAAAATTTGACTTAATTAAGAAACCTTTTTACTCTGAAAAATGTGAGTTAACACGTATAAGGAAGCTCTTTTATTTTTAGTTGTTTACTCAATATATATTAAATCTCATTAATTCACGTGAATTAAAGTTATATGGATCAATTTTTATTTTAATTTAAAAATGTATTTATTTAATTTAAAAATGTGGGCATGCTTCTTGAAATGTAAGTTTATGTTGAAATCATTTAAATAGTGTCATGGTGTGCACGCATTTATAGAATAGTCAAAAAAGGAAATTTCTATAATTTATTGTAAGTTAAGTTACATAGCAATGAACAAACATGTATTAAACATTGATTTAATTTGAGAAATTAAGATACAAAAAGAAAACTTCAGAATAATTCAACTTCAGGTTGCTGGCTTTAGTCCTGATGATTGCTATTCACCTTTAAAATCATCCCTAAACAACCAAAGATTAATCCATTAAAAAGCACAATTAGAATATCTTTTTTAGAGTTTAAAGAAAAAAAACCCGTTCTTTCTTTTGGGTTTGTGTCCTAGTCAGTCTGCAGGCTTCCCATTGACATATTAATGTACCTTCATTGACACCTGTGAGGAACTAAAAGACGTAGAAGTCCCAGCCAAATATGGCTGGCTTTACAGTTTTTTCTCTGGGCAAATATTTCTCTCCATGCTCTTTGTGCATATGCACTTATTTGAGCAGAAGATTGCAAGTCATAAGCCAATTGTTGTCCCAAATTCAGCAAATTGTCCTAAACATTTCCAAATTGTCCTAAACATTTCCAAATTGTCCTAAACATTTCCCTAAACATTTCCAAAATAATTTGAACTTCAGAGAATTTATTTATTTCTGCCTGATCTGAACAATGCTCTATCCAATTGGATTTCCATGTTAAATACTCACCTTTGGAAAGGTAGGAGCTAGCTAATGAGAGCCAATCCTTAGGTAGCAAAGCCTCATTACACAAGGATGTTAAGAGACTTCATAGGAATGGCCTGTTTGCTCCATACATAGAGCATGCAGATTTGAACTCCCTTAATGTGGTAAAAGGAATAGACACAAGAGTTCTTTTTGGTCCCTGTCACAAGTAGTTAAAGCATGAGCCCTGAGAGTTAGGTAGGTTCTCAAATGCCTGGTTTATTCACTGCACACAATCACACACTTTACCCTAACCTTAACCGGAACCCTAACCCTAAACCTAACCCTAACCCTAAGCCTAATAACAGAATGAGACAGACATCATTGCCCTGTGTACATATATGAATGCACAGATGGTGTGACTCTACTTTGTGTACAACCAGAGAAACAATAACTGTACTCCATTTGTGTTCAATGGATCAAAATTAAATGAATTAAAAAAAATTCTGCAGTATTCAAAGTGACCAGATCTCCATTTACATTTCAAGGACAGTCTGAGTTGCATTCTTTCCACTGAATTTTCACTCTAAGTTTGAATATAGCTAATAGATTTATTTTTATTTTCTCTCTGTAGAGAGCAAATTCCCCAGGCTTAACTTCACACAATTAAATTCCCTTTCCTTTCTTACCACTATTACTTACTTTCTTATTCACATGCACATGCTTCTCATTGGAAAAAGGACCAAACATCTGTACCTTTCTTCTTTATTTCTTCTTTCTTCTATCTTCAAGGCACCAAAGTGTGAGTGTCCTCTCTGCCACATCCCACTTGAAGGAGAAAAGGGTTAATTGCCAGTATTGTCAGGTTTTTAACCTATTACCCAAGGAACTTATTTACTCAATAAACACACATGAGCCAATATTCTTTTTTTTTTTTTTTAAATGAGAGGGGGAGTGATGGGTCTGGCCATACCAGCTCTGGCTTCTTACTACTTTGACAACCTGGAGTAGCCTAACTCTATTTATTTATAGACACACAATAAAAGGGGGCAAGGACTGGGAGGAGCTTCTTCTGTGATGGACAGGAGAGAGTGCAGTTTGGGAAGCCATTCTCTTAAAGGAAAAAATTCAGAAGGGGACAGGGAACTCCTCCCATATGGCACCACTTACATTTCAGCAGTTCCTACAAGCCAGGACTCTGTGTCTTATGGCTCATACTAGTCTAATTCTGCTAAATAAGAATGGCTCCCCACAGAACAGCATGGTGGAAGAAAGCAGCTCAGGAATGGCCACTAAGATGCAGAGAGAGAGCCACTCACTAGGAACAATATATAATCCCCAAAGGCATGCTCACATGGACCTTCTTCTTACAGCCAATCCCTACCTGCCTACACTTATAGCCCACTTGATCATCTGAGTGCATTAAGGAACTCCTTCATTTAAGGCTCTAAAACCACAATCAGGTCACCTCAAAACTTTCTTGCATTGTCTCACACATGAGCTTCCTGTTGGTGCCTCATATGGAGAACTGTAACACATAATAGTGGTCCTTTGCAAATATGATTTGACATGGGATGGAATGACTCCATGGAACCCAACCTGAGAGCAATGAGAATGGCCCTTGGAGTGGAGTTCTAGGGGACCAGACTAATGGAAAGTGTTTGGATAAACTGTTTCATTTTCTAACTGTTGGTGTGGTTTTGCTTTTTGTTGGATTCATGGGTCACTTCATATTGAAAAGCAGAGTCCAGCCTCCATGTGTTTGGCAACTAAGAAACCCTGGAAAATACACAGTTCTGAGCTTGACACTCATATTGGCTATTTCCTCTGTGGAACAGTACAGGGCCATGCTCCCTGGGGCCATACAGTGCATGGTGCTCTGGTTTCTTGCTGCCTGCTGCATCACTAACACCAACACCCAGCTATGACCTCTGCTGGAAGCCTGCCCTGCAGTGACCTATATGCTACCCACACAGGAGCAGAAAATGGACAAGGCAGCTAAGGCTGAGATGTAGAGCCAGGGTGCCTGCAACACAGGGACTCAATCACTGTCTTTCTGAATATATGTGGAAGAATTGAGAAGGGGTCTGTGTTGGTCATGGGTAAAACATGCTCCCCACTGTTCACCTGTCAGCTACAGTGGTCCACATGCTGAACTGACAATCACCAACCACACTGTTGCAAATGCAGGTAACCAATCCAGATGTTGTCAACCTGTGGAACCATGGCATGGCTGAATTGGAGGAGCTACTGCCATTCCTGCATCCCTGATGGGAAACTTGCCCACAGTTTTGAGGCTAGGGTAAGATAGAGAGGTTTCATGTCATTTTACTACATATAGATTTCCTGTTTTCCCAGCACCATTTGTTCAACAGGCTCTTTTCTCCATTTTATATTCTTGGATCCTTTATCTAGTATGAGGTAACTCTATTTATATGGGTTTGTCTCTGTGCCATTGATCTGCCTGTCTATTTTGGTGCCAATATCACGCTGTTTTTGTAACTATTGCTCTGTAGTATAGTTTAAGGTCTTATGTTGTGATAACTCCTGCTTCACATTTCCTGCTCAGGATTATTTTGGCTACTCGAGGTCTCTTAATTTTCCACATGAAGTTCATGATTGCTTTCTCTATTTCTATGAGTAATGTCATTGAGATTTTGATTGGAAGTGTATTGAATCTGTATAGCACCTTTGGTAGAATGGCCATTTTGACAAAATGAATTCTGCCTATCCAAGAACATGGGACATCTTTCTGTCTTCTGAGGTTTTCATTAATTTCTTTGTTTAGTGTTCTGTAGTTTTCATTATAGAGGTCTTTCAACTCTATTGGTTATTGATTCCCGAATATCTTCTTTTGAGGCTATTGTCAATGGAATAGTTTCCTAATTTCTTTTTCATAGGATTCATTACTTATGTGTAGAAATGCATTAGATTTATGCATGTTGATTTGATATCCTGCTACTTTACTCAATTCATTTATTATTTGTAGAAGTTTTCTAATGGAGTTTTTTGGATCTTCTAAATATAGAATCATGTCATTGACAAATACTGATGGTTTGAGTTCCTCTTTTCCTATATGAATCCCTTTAATATCTTTGGTCTGTCTAATTTCTCTGGCTAGTGTTTCAAGGACAATGATGAATAGAATTGGTGAAAGTGGGTGTCCCTGTCTTGTTCCAGTTGTTAGACGAAATGCTTTGAGTTTTTCTCCATTTTGAAGGTTGTCAGCCATGGGCTTAACATAGATAGCCTTTACAATGCTGAGATATATTCCTACTATCCCTATTTCCTAGGGTTTTAAGCATGAAGTGGTAGTGTATTTTATCAAATGCTTTCTTGTCATGTGTGGAAATAATCACATGATTCTTAACTTTATGTCTATTGATGTGATGGATTACATTTATTGATTTCTGGATGTTGAACCAACCGTGCATCTCTGGGATAAACTCCACTTGATTATGATGCCCTATCTTTTTAATATGTTTCTGTATGCAATTTTCCAGAAGGATTTATGAAGTTCTGTTCATCAGGGATATGGTCTAATGGTTTCTCTCCTTGATGCATCTTGTCTGGTTTGGTATCACAGTGAGACTAGCTTCCTAAACCAAAAGTACAAAGACCCCAGTTAATCAATGGGCCAAGGAACTGGATAGACACTTTACAGAAGATATACAGGCAATTAATAAATATATGAAAACTGTTCAACATCTCTAGTAATTAGAGAAATTCAAATTAAAACAACTCTAAGATTTCATCTTACTCTAATTAGAATGGCTACTATCAACAACACAAACAATAATAGATGTTGGAATGGATGTGGAGAAAAGGCACACTCATACATTGCTGGTGGGGTTGCAAATTGGTGCAGTTACTCTGGAAAGTAGTGTGGAGAGTCCTGAGAAAACTTGGAATGGACCCACCTTTTGACCCAGTTATTCCACTCCTCAGTTTAAACTGAGAAAACTTAAAATCAGCATACTACAGTAAGGCAGTCACATCAGTGTTTATAGCAGCTCAATTCACAGTAACTAGATTGTGAAACAAACTAGATACCCTTTCACAATGAATGGGTAAAGACATTATGGTATACTTACACAATGCTATATAATTCAGCCACAAAGAATAATAATATGGCATTTTCAGATAAAAGGATGTATTTGGAGAACATCATGCTATGTGATATAAGCCAAGCCCAAAAAACTAAAGGCCCAATGTTTTCCCTGATAAGTGCATGATGATATATAATGAGGGTAGGAGTTGGGGGGTGAGAGAAGAATGGAGGAACTTTAGATTATGTAGAGGGAAATGAGAGGGAGGAGGGGGTATAAAAATGGTGGAATGAAACAGACACAATTACCCTACCTACATGTAAGATTACACACATGGTAGGAATCTACATCATGCACAAGCAGAAATGACAAGATGTACCCCATTTGTGTACAATGAATCAAAATGCAGTCTGGAAAAAGAAAAAATAGTTTAAAAAATAAAGCAGAATTGAGATACAGCTCAGTGGTACAGTCCACCTGGGTTCCATCCTCAGTATCACAAAAAGAACATTAATGAAATGCTACATTCTTATTGTTCTATACAAAAAAATGATGACAAAAATGTGTTTCATAATATACAAATTTATGCTATCCTCCTGTGTTGTATTCTGATTATATTTTTGTTTTATCAATAATAAAATATTTTTAAAAGCATTAAAATTGGATCCCATAAGTCATTTCCTCCTGCATTTTTCCTAAGAGATTCTGAGTTTTCTTTTCACACTGGGTCTCTTAACCCACTTTGTGCTGAAATAACACAACAGCAGGGTCTGGGAGCATTATAAAGAGAAGGGATTTCTTTCCTCCTTCAAGAGGCTGGGACATGCACTACCAAGGTGCTGTGATCTGCTTGAGACCATCTTGCTGTACCACCCTGTAGTAGAAGTTGATAGGGCCAGACAGGGCGGGAGAAGAGTGACTTTACCATTGTCATAACCAAAGCCATCCTTGAGATAATGATGCACTCCCAGGATAAGGATGTCCATCCACTCATGACAGCATAGTCCTCATGGGCAAATCAGCTCTAGAACATCCTGTTTCTCAACACACCTGCATTTTGTTTCCACCACCAAAATGTTGGGGACATGTTCAAACCATAGCAGCCTCTCCAACACACATCCATCCCTGCAGAGGATTGATATTCCTACAATGTCCCACGTGGTGGCTCCATTGAAGAAACAAGTAGGTGGAGCCCACAGTGGAGCCCTGTATCCTACCTCACAGTGCACCAATGTTGGATCCCAGCTGCTGCGGGGAGATGTATTGCTATGATGTCTAGTAAGGGGGCTCATGGAAGTGTCTCCACTGCCAATGGCAATGAAAACCCATGATCAACAGTCATTACAAGACAGGCCCATCCAGCTGTGGGGGGGAACCACTGTCCATGTAGAGTGCCTTCACTGTGGCCAGGAACTCAGGATGAAGCTGCAAAAGGAGTGGTAATTGTAGAATGTGATTTTTAAGCCTGACAGGCCAAAGGAATCCCAGAATTTGAATAGATGTTTCTTTCTGTCCAAGAAGAATTAGAAAAATGAAATGAAATCCTTGCAATTTGTTGGAAAGTGACAGATGGCATTTTTGTGTACCTTGATTGTGACATAGGCAGTGCACTGCTTTGTAGGGATGACTCTCGCTGTGCTATATGGCAATCTGAGGACTTGGGAGTGTCAGGGGAGGGCTTGGAGAGGGAAGGAAAGATTTGATTTTAACATCACACTTTAATTATTGTAGGACTTATAGTCTAGATGGATGTGAGATGAAAACTTAAGACTCCCTTTTCCATGTTCAGAAGTATCTTCTCAGAGCAACATTAACTTGAATGTAATTCCAAATATTTTCAATATACATTCAAGCATATTTGCCTTTAAAAATTGAAATAGTTTCTGAAAAACAACTGCTGTGTGAGGAAGCCAAGTCCCTGATTTGGGGAGGACAAATCTCAGTGGAGGAAACCAACAGGCACTCCAGTGGAGTGAGGTAGGCGAGAAAGAGGATGTTATGGTTTGCATGAGAGCTGTCCCCCAAACAGCTCCTTAGTTAGACAATGCAGGAATGTTCAGAGGTGAAATGATTTGATATGAGAGCGAATCCATGGATTAATTTGTTTGATGGATTTATAATTTGAATGGATTATAAGGCGGGACCCTTATCTGTGGGCTGTCTCTGGAGGAATTATTCAACAGGGTGTGCTCTTCGAAATTTCATTGTGTCCCTTGCTTCTGTTTGCTCTCTCTCTTCCTCTGTCTCACTGACTCTCTCTCTCTTGCTCTCTCTCTCCATCATTTCTGGTAGCCTAGATCTGAGCGGCATTCCCCTGACACATATTTCCTCCATGGTGTTCTTCCTCATCTATTTTCCAGAGCAAAGACATTGGCTGACCATGGACTGAAACTTTGAATCCGTGAGGCCAAGACAAACTTTTCACCCTCTAACTTGTTCTTAAAAGACATTTTGGGGAAATCAGGGTCCAGGTTCTAGACTCCATGCTTGGAAATGCCTGAGTGCAGGTACTTGTCAGCCCAGGAGGGCCTGTCTACAGACGCTGACATCTTCTTCCTGAGTGCTCTTCCCAACCACATGGGGAGTGAGCAGAACTACTTGGCAATCTCCCAGACACTACATGTCATGGGGACCAGCTTCTCCAGCCCTTTCACAAATGTACCTGGGTGAGTTCTCATCATCATGAAAGGTTGTAAACATCCTGATTCCCTGGAGATTTCCTTCTGAGCCTTGAGAGAGAGATTTGTTTATGGTGTCCCTAAGTGTCACCAGGTGTGAGCTGAGCCCTGTGCTGTGAAGGACATGATCTCTGGCCTAAGCCCCAAAATTCTTTGCTGTCCCTCAAAACAGGAGATATCAGATGGCACCTTCCCACTGAGCATGGAGTAGACACCCTCCCAGAGGGACATGTGTACAAAAGAGGGATATGATACTCTAGGAGTGACCTGAGGAAAAGCAAGTGCTCCAGTCTTAAATGGCAACAACTCAGGACTTAGATGAAGTCAGGACACCAGGAAGTACTTGTCCTCCTCTGGCTCTGTCCTCTTCCCTCCTTCTGACCCAGCCAGGCCTTGTTGGTGTGTAACTTCTATGTCTCTTGTTTCCATCCTTTTTCCATTCTTTCTCCAACTTTCCCTCTTCTACTCTTTTCTTTCTGATGGACATTTTTTTCTCCTCTCCCTCTTTTCCCTCTCCCCTACTGTTCCTCCCTCAATTACTTACCCTGGCACTACTCTGCTCTCCCATCTCTGCTTCCCATGCTTCTTGCTGCTCATTCCAAGCCACTATCCCCCATCACACAGAGCAGAACATAAAATCACATGGCTCTCAGCACACACACATTTCACCCACCTGATCTGGATAGATGAACAGTGCCCATAGAATCCCAAGTCCTCATCTTTGGGAGTGTGGAGACATTGGTCCAAGGTGGGGGAAGGGTCCATCTCAGGTCCTCTTGGCCATGCCAGAAATATGATTGCCCCCTCACCTCAAGTTATACTGCCAAGAATGCTCTCATTCTCAGTGAGTAAGCCTCATAATCTACAGAGATGAAGCAGGTCTGGACCAAGTTCTTCCCAATGCCACAGCCTGGTTAGGCTCCAAATCAGAACATGAAGTCTTGATCCAGAGCACCTGAGTCACATGCTACTTCAGCAACTCACAGCTGCTAACTTGGGTCAAAGACTTCATCCATTTTGTACCTCAGTTCCCCCATCTGCAAAACAGGACCTGCTTCCACAGGTAATGTAAGAAGAAAATGTCGATAAGTAAACTTGACAGTCTCAGAACAGTACCTGACAAAATCAGCACTGAACACATGTTACTAATCATTCTTACCTTTATATGACAGGGAGGCCAGGGTCCTGGAGGTCTGCATAAAAGCCCAGACACTGTGCTTCAGCCTGAGACAGCCAGGAGCTCATCTGTGGTTGGAGAAGCTGGTCTCATTGGTCATTCAACCCAAGAAGAAGTACCATGGGGATTTTGGGGAGTCCCTGTGAGAGGAGTTGATGAAGAAGCTGCTGAGGGCTTGGACAATAGTCATGTGATTTGGGGGTTAGGCTGAGGAAGCTCCAGGATGGACACTCTCTGAAGCCTGTAAACTTCTTTCAATGTTCACATTAACACCATGAAATTTAGGGGACTTGGGGAAGAGCAAATATATAGGGCAACAATAGGTAAAAAAGAGACTCCACCTATGTCAATGAGGATGTTTGAACTTACTTGTATATAGAGAACCTGAATTCTTCTTTGGTTATCATAGTCTAAGAGTAAGTATTTATTACTTCAGGATGTCACAAAGCACTATGGACTTGGTGCCTCATAGAATGGAAATTCATTCTGGGTTTGCGGATATTGCAAAGGCCAAACTCAAGAGACCCCTGTATTTGTATTCTCTAGCTAAAGCCTCTTTCTAACAGGCAGACAGTCACATTCTCTCTGTGGCCTCACATGGAGGAGGAAAACTTTAGTGTCCCTTCTTCTAAATGCACTAGTGCCATCATGGAGGTTACACCCTCATGACCTCATCCACATCCAATTACCTCTCAAAGACTCCCCTCCAAATGCCACCATGTTGGTGATTCGGACTTCATGGTAGTAATCTTGGAGGGCAAACTGTCATTCCGTCTATGACACTTAACTTGTTCAATGCTGATGTCCTCTGATATTGTTCATGCCTATCAGAAAAGCCAGATAACTAATTTTAATTTTTTTCTTCTCATGGTGGTGGGGGTGGTGGAATCCCTGGCCTCATTCAAGTTAGATAAGCTCTCTAGCAGTGATCCATTCCCCAGCCTTGTCCAATCTTTGACCATTGGATTCTTTTCTGAATGATAGTCATGTCTTCCCTTTCTCAGGCAAACTCATGAACACATGTTGAATCATCAACCATTTAATTAAAAACCCTTGGAGCCAGACCCTGCAGACCACACTAGGAGAGTAAGACAAATGTGCTCCCATGTAAGTACATGACTAGAGAGGATGAAGGGGCTATAGGGTTAAGAGAATTATAGAACTACATACTTCTGTCTGGAACCGAAAGAGACTCCCTAAAGAAGAGACAGGCACAAGCAGGAGAAAAGCATTGACCAGGGACCCAGTGGGGGTGGGGAAAGGTGTAGAGAAGTGCAGCCCAGACAGACCCAACAGTTGTGGGATGGTTTGGAGATGAAACAACAGAGCTAGCCTAGAGGTAGTACTCTAGAATGAGTTAACCATGTGGAGGTGAAAGAAACAGGGCAGGCATGTGATCATTTTCAGGATGAAATACACTATGCACACTTAGGCCTTAAAATGTGATCCAGGGTGTATTTTTTGTTGTGGTCATATGTCTACAATCAATTAATCAAATCAGCAGGTGATTGAAGTGCATGTCCAATTAGATTCTAATTAAAATATTATACATGTATATATTTATACTAGGAGGACAAAGGAGACTGGAACAGCACTGGGTGTCCAAGAGGGAAGGACACTAGGAGAAGTGGACTCCAGACCCCACAAAGTGACACCACAGAAAGAGGTAAATGGAAATTTTCAGGCTGTTTTGAAATGGGCAAGTTGTCTTCAGGAATAAAGGAGAGTGTGGGGAGCCATCCATGTCTAGCAGAATCAGGCTTGGCTGCACCATGGGATAGAGTTCTGAATCCCAGGAACTGGCAGTCAGAAGAGATTGCTACAGATAGCTGATTAATCAGGGGCCCTGTACTGAGTGGTTCACCCCTGAGGATATGCTAATTCTCTTCCCTAACTCCACCCCATCCTGCTCCTCACAGAAGAAGCCCCTCCCAGTCTGGGCCCCCTTACCTCTGTGACTATAAATAAAGGTGAAGGTGGATCCTACATCTTGTTGGAAGACAGAGCTGCCATGGCCCAATCCATGAAACTTCCTTCTATTTGAAGAGAGTATTGGCTCTTGTGTTCATTGATTCGATAAGTTTATTAGTAATTAATTGATTGCTGGCACTGTCTTGTTCTGCCAGAAACTCTTCCCCCCTTCCATGCAGGTAGTGGAAACTCCCCACAAGAGAGCTACTAAAATGGTAATTATCTGGAGAATGGTGACAGTCATATTGTCTCCTCTTCAATCTCTAATATGTATATAACTTCAAATGCAGAAATTATACCTTGGTTTCAGAATATGGGATCCAGTTATGTTTATGGGAACCATAGGACAAGTGTAACCTAAAAACTAGAGGAGGAAGGGATCTATTTTGTTTGTAAGGGTTGTATGCTTCACTTTTGTTGATGCAATGCAAATTTTGGAGTGGTCAATGTTAAAGAGAAAAGGAAAGAAAAATGAATCAAGACTATTGCCATAGGGGAATAGGGAGAGTCCAGTCTGGGCTCAGTTGCACTGAAACCAATACTGGAGAGTTTGTAAGCATCAATGGAGCCAGTGTAGAAGTAAGAAAGGTTGTTTGGACAGAAGTTGATCAATGCTACTTGTCCAGCATAGTGAGCTTTTCCTGAATTGACAAGTATCTCTCTCTGATCAGGCCATGTGTATCTGAGTTCACTAACTGGTGCCACTGAAGTTAGTCTCTCATGAACCCATAGACACTGGGAGACAGGGCTACTGATTTCCACCATGGCTACATTTCCAAGGGATGTCCTCCAGGGCTTTTAGAAAGATATTTCTAGCTTTCAGATTGGTGAATGTTCTCTGATAATTCACATTACATTGGAGCAGAGAAAGGATTTACATTTATGATTTACTTAACTGAATACTTTAGGAAAGTGAAGGACAGAGTGAAGGGTTATAGAAAAGAATATTCCTACAAGATAGCCTCTGAACAAATGTGGAGAGAGGAGCAGCTCAGGTGGAGGGAGGGGAAACTAGCCAAGCATTAACCTCCCAATATCTTTTCCTAATAACAACAAGCCCTTATAAGAATGGGAGTGGAGGCTCCCCCCACGACCTCTGAACTCAGTGCCCTTGCCCCGAGCAGACTTGTCTCCCTAGCTTCTTTGGAGGCTGGTGCAGATACTTTGAATTACTCCTGACGGCATGGCCATCATCACTGGCTGGGATTGCTCCCTTCCTGAGAGGCCAACAGGAAGCTGGAGGCCCTTTGACAGGTACCGCACTCACATCGAGATACAGAGGACTGGGCGGTGTGAGTAGTGGATGACTTTGAACCATGGACTTTTTTTTTAATTTTAATTTTTTATTTCTCTTTTTTTTCTAACTCTATTTTCCTTCTATTACCTATTCCCTGGGAGTCTCTTTCTCCCTTTTCTCATGCTAGAGATGAGCTTCTACTGATTCCACTCTCACTCTTCCCATGATCAGGTACCTCTTTACTCACTTCTTATCCCATGAACGGTTATATCCTACACCCCTCTCCATCCTCTTCATCCACCACTAGAAGTAGTAGATCTCATTGCAAATCTATTGGCTATACTATAGATAATAATTGATCTGATCCTATCTGTTTATTGCAAACTGCTAATGTCATTATAGGGGGTTTCTGGTGTAATCCTGCATATTGTTTGTACTGGGTGCTCCTGATGTTGATCTTCCCCTCAAAGGAAAGGTATTGGAATCCTGCAGGTAACAGTAAGCCTACGGGGGGCGGGGGGGGGGGGGGGCTGCAATGCCACAGATCTTCACTGGTAGGTAGAGGGGAATACACAGACATAATATGGAAAAAACATGGGAAAAAGTGTCCCTAACAAACCAAGAAGCTATTTTGATAGAATCCAATGACAGCATGGCAGTAGAAACATTAAAAAAGGGGTTTAGAATCTACATGATTAAAATGATCTGTGAAGCAAAAGATGAGATAAGGGAGCAAATGCAGGCAATGCCTGATCACTCCAGTAAACAGTTAAAAGAGCAAATGCAGGATGCAAAAGAGAACTTCAATAAAGAGATGGAGATTCTGAAAAACAAACAAACAAACAAACAAAAAAACAGAAATACTTGAAATGAAAGACACAATAAACCAAATTAAAAGCTCAATAGAAAGCATCACCAACAGAATAGATCCTGTGGAAGACAGAATTTGAGACCATGAAAACAAAATATTTAATCTTGAAAATAAAGTTGACCAAACTGAGAAAATGGTAAGAAATCATGAACGGAACCTCCATGAATTATGGGATAATATCGAAAGACCAAATTTAAGAATTACAGGGATTGAGGAAGACACAGAGAAACAAACCAAAGGAATGAACAATCCCTTCAATAAAATAATGTCAGAAAATGTCCCAAACCTGAAGATTGAAATGGAAAATCAAATACAAGAGGCTTATAGGACACCAAATGCACAAGATCCACAAGAAGGCCAATATAAAGAAAATACATCACATCCAAAATAAAGATAGGATTTTAACGGGTGTTAGAGAAAAATGTCAGATTGCATACAAGGGGAAAGCAATATGGATATCAGCAGATTTCTCAGCCCAGACCCTAAAAGCAAGAAGTGCCTGGAACCATATATTTCAAGTTCTGAAAGAACATGGTTGCCAACCAAGAATCTTATACCCAGCAACACTAACCTTCAGATTTGATGATGAAATAGAATATTTTACCTTGAAGAGGTAATCTCTTACTTTCTGGGTGGATTCAAATGGAAGATAACAAACTTTACTTACTTGCTCATTCCTAAAGGAAGACTTTACATATCCTACATCAATCTTTCCATCTGGGAGAAGAAAACACTCTCAAATTAACTCAAGAAATATTTGAAGGAAAACATATTTTTAAAAGAGTCCAACAAATAGTCAAAGCCTGTGAGAAATGCCAGAGAAATAACCCACTTACATCTGCTAAAAAGCCCCCAAGTCTACAAAGGACAGGGCAATTCCCTGGAGAAGACTGGCAACTTGATTTGATTCACATGCCTAAGAACAATGGATTCCAATACTTATTGGTTAGGGTAGATATTTTTACTGGATAGACTGAGGCCTATCCCTCTGGAACTGAACAGGCAGGAGAAGTGGTCAAAGCCTTATTACAGGAAATAATTTCTCAATTTGGGCTGCCGCACAGCCTCCAAAGTGACAATGATGCAGATTTCAAGGCAGCTGTCACTCAAGGGGTATCCAAAGCCCTAGGCATAAAATACCATCTACATTGTGCCTGGAGGCCTCAGTCCTCAGGAAAGGTAGAAAAGACTAATGACATCCTAAAGAGACATAGAAGAAAACTCACTCAAGAAGCCCACTACCTGTGGCCTAAAATGCTTCCCCTGGCCCTACTCAGAATCAGGAACACCCACAACATTAGCTCTCAGCCCATTTGAGGTCTTTCATGGGAGACCATTCCAAAGAATGATATCCTTAAACATCAAGAATCTGCAGCTTTAGTGGCTCATATCACAAAATTGGCCAAGTTTCAAACTGAAATCTGTAAATGTCCCATATCTGAGCCAGTCACTTCTCCACCTCTATATGACCCTGGAGATCTAGTTATGATCAAAACCATACCTTTGAATTTTCCAAATTTACACCCAATTTGGAAAGGACCTGTTCCTGTATTCTTATCTCCCGCCTCTGCAGGTAAAGTGCTGGGACAGGAGAACTGGGTCCACCACTCTCCAGTTAAAAGCCTGGCAGCCTGAGTCGACTCCCAAAGAAACTTCTTCCCAAGGAACTGAGGAAGGATACTCCTGCACTCCAATAGAGAACCTAAAATATCTCTTCTGCAGAGACAATGGTGATATGCAAACTTTTCTTCCTCTCTTTCTTTATTCAGTGGACAGATCCACTGAAACTACCTCTTTTCTAAATAGGGCCCAACAATATGCCACTAGGTTACAGAAAGATAATTGCTGGATATGTGGACTATTTCCCCTTTCCAGCACCTCTGGACTACCTTTGTGGGTATCTCCTTTGTAGGGAGGTGACTGGATAAATTTACAGGCCTTGATAGTAGAACAAAAGAAAGAAAGACCCTCTTTACAAACTGCTACTTGTGCCAATGTTCATTTATGGCCTATAAATGAAACTCTATACAACCAGGTCATGGAAAGACTTTCACTTTAGAGCAGACCAATGTTCAAACTTCTACCACTGTTAAGTCACATAGAGGCCCATCCACTTCTAACTCTCCACCATCACCATCAACATGTCACAGATATAAGGATAGTTATCAGATTTGGGATGGATATTTATGGCTTACACCCACCATTGGGCATCTAAACCAAGAAGCCCCAATCTGTTGGGAACCACATAGCCATACCTATGACAAATGGCCTAATAGTACTCGAGAATTAGGATGGACCCCAGAGTCACTATGCCAACAAACTGTAATTTTACAAGCCAATGAATTGTTTGGAACTAACTGCCTCTCTAGAAGTGAATGTAGCTGGCTAGCACCCAATGGGACCCAATGGTTATGTGGAACTAACTTATGGCCCTGGCTTCCCCAAGGCTGGATAGGAAGATGAACTATTGGGTACCCCTGGATGCAAAGTAGATGGACCTCAAGTATAGAACAGCCAGCAAATCTCCCCAATCTCAAACATAGATAGGGGATGATCTTTTTTTCGTTGGTATGATTATCTAGCTTCAATGTTCTTTATTCCACAAATTGGTTTAGAAGATGCAATATGGTCTGTGGAGACCCTAAACAATTATATTCAAACTGCCCTCCCTGACGTTGAGGAAAGTATTTCTCTCCTTAACACAGAAGAAACACTGATGAGGAAAGCTGTCTTACAAAACCAGATGGCTTTAGATGTCCTCACTGCAGCCCAACGTGGTATGGTGCCATTATAATAACTGAATGCTGTGTTTACATCCCTGAGAACTCTGGCAATGTGACTGAGCATCTGTTACATGCTCAGATAGAGGCCATGTCCTCCCCAGACTTACCATGGGGACCAATTCTTGGTTCCTGGTTCTCTGGTACCTCCTGATGGAAAACATTATCAGTCTCTGTCATCACCATCATATTCATTGGCGTGTTCCTATGCTGTGGCATTACCGTTCCACTAATCTTATCCCAGTACTCATAACTTCTTGTTCCTCTTAAGACCTCCATCTCTCAAATGACCCTCCAGCCTATTACTTCTCAGCCAGACTATTACAGTGGACTCCTTGATCTTCAGGATTTCTAAAAGACGATCTCCCAACTGCTTGCCCCACCCCGCCTCCTCCCAGGTGGAAGCAGGCAGAGAGGTCATCGCTCCCTTTCCTTACAGCAGTAAGGAGTTCCTAAAACTAGAGGGGGAATGAAGCCAGAACTGGGGACAGATAATGTAGAAATAGCGGATGGGGTCAGATGGAGGAAATGGAGACCAAGAAAGCCATCTACATCTGGAAGTTGGAGACGGTCCCTGGAAGAATGGAATGTCAAAGACCTCTGGAGGCCATTGATTACCAAACCTACCTGGCTTTATCAAGAACTGCAGGCAGAGAGTTGCTACTTAATGCCTGGGCCCTGACCTGCCTGGATCACTTTGACCTCCTGCCCATCTGCTTCTCACTTTTTGTACTCAGCTGCAACACTGTGTCTAGTCAAGTAGGCAAGAAGAAGAGATAAGGCAGAAGGCACAGGAGAATAAAACCATACAATAAAATCTATATAATAAAATCCACAGGCTCCTCTGGTGCTGTAGTCTTTAATAATGATGGTGGAGGCACACTGCTTCCCAGGTGGGAGGCCCGTGCATAGTACGTAACTGGGATCACTATAAGCAGGGCAGCATTGTAAAGGCAGGTTCTCCATTGCTCCCCAGGGGGGTCCCTTGATGAGGGCTGAGAAGTGGCTAGTGGAACAAAGGGCTGGTGCAAATGGGGTTGGGGCAGGAGTCCTGAGGCGTTGGGAGACCAGTAGAGACTGGCTGCCTGTGCTGCCTAAGGCCATGGACCTGGGGCCTGGACAGGAGCCGTCCTTGAAGACAGGTGGAGATGGAAATATCCCGGACATTAACACAGAGGAGCAGTGTCCATGGACATATCCTCAGGCTGCATAGTGGGATGCTGAGTCAGGTGAGGAAAGGACCTGTCTGTGTTGGTGGGAGGGACACTTGCAGAAGTTAAGTTCTGGCCATGGCTATTGGGGTTGCAGCTGAAAGGGCTTAGAGTGGGGCTTAGAAAGAAATGAGGAGAACTAAGAGGAGGAGGGAGAAGAAGAGGGTGAGAAGCAAGAGAAGAAGGAGCAGGCAGATGAGGAAATAGTGGTGGAGCCAAAGATGAAGGACTATTAGGAAGAAGAAGTGGAAGAGAATCAGATGAATCAGGATGATGAGTATGAGGAGCATCAATGCACTTGTGGGTTGGGGATTCCATTCCATAGTGGGTAGGCTTGGAGAGCAATGGGAACTGAATAGGTGGTATTGGATGGTGAAAAATGGGAGGTGCCACAGCTCTTCTCAGGTGGGGAGGGGCATCAAAGAAAGTAGAGGTAACTCCCACATTGGGGCTGGGATTCATGGGAGAAACAGGGTTAGTGGGATTAAGCAGGGGAGGAGAACAAGGGAATCCTCCGTCATCATTTCTTGGTGAGGACAGACAGGTTTAGGGGTCCAGCAGGCTGGAATTCCCACTGATTGCTGGGATATGGGAGGAGTTTGTGGGTGGGGTCAGTATGTCTGCAGTCCCACTATGGGCCCCAGGTAGAGAGGAAGAATGGACAGACTGAGTAGTGGTACAGTCTGGCCAAACTTCTCTTCTGCCCTCCAAAGCCTCCATGTCCTCCAACATCTTTGTTGCATCTGGACCCTCCCTCAGCAGGGTGCCTATGTCTCTCTCTAGACACAGAAGAGGCTTCTTAGCAGATGGGGGCAGCCCACCTTGATGACAGGGCAGCCACAGTGGCAGGGCCATAGGCATTGGCATCTTTCTCTTTTTGGGCCTCCAGGTGGCAGCTTGGCTGGAGGACAGCTCTCTGAAGGAACATATGAATTCTTTTGGCTATACAGCCCCTTGCTTGAGGCCTGGGTGCCTAGAGAGGGGCAGATGGTGTTTCTCCAGCCTTTCCTTGGCACACTGTCTGCAAGGGAGGAGCAGCTGGAGTCTGGTTCCAGAAGCACTGCTGCCTCAGCATCAGCCCAGCCATGGGCAACACATCTGCAGCAGGTCTGTGAGAGCTGCAGTTGACAGGTCCCCTACAAGAGAAGATCCTGGGAAGGTCCTGGACCTTCTCTTGAAAGGAGTTTCCCTCCCAAGGCACAGGACTGGGTTCCAGAGAACAAAGGTCTACCTGGGTCTCCAGAGGCTTTACTGATATTGATTCCTCTATGCTCAGGGCACCTGGTTCCAGATCCTCCTTCCTGTCTGTCCCTTGGGGAACCTCCTTCTCCTCCTTCGGGTGTACTACTAATTCTTCATGCTGCTCTTATACACTCAGCTCTGTTAACTTGGAATGAGGAATAGGGAGCTGAGCGGGGGTCCTGGTCTGCACAGCCTGATGGACTTGCTCTACCGATGAAGGCAGGAGTACTGGTCGGCAGCGAGCACATGGGACATTCTTGTTTCGGGTGGTCCAAATTATATGAATTGGTGTAGGAGCACACCTTCGTTATCAGGGAGGCACCCCAGGAGACAGGCGTCAGGATCTCCTGAGAAGAGTGCACCACCAGTAGGAGAGGGAACCTGAGGCAGCCAGCTGACCCAGCCATGCCCGGACAGTGAACCCGGTGGAGGTGGGTGGAGGAAGACCTGATGTCAGCAGTTGGAGCAGCAGCTGATCCCATTGAGGATCGGGAACATTGCAATCAGGTGGATGGGTATCTGATGACCCAAAAGGACCAGGCGGCCGTTGCCTGCGATATGCTTGCTCAGATAATTGCCCATTGTGATCACCTGATGAGGTCCGACTGGACACCAGTGAGATGGAGCTCCTCTGAGACACCAGCTCCTCGGGAGACCAAAGGCGCACTGTTGTGTTCACCTCTTGTGACGTCTGCCTGGAACGTATGATGGAGAAAGGACTTGGAGACAAGCAGGGTTTGTCAGAGGAAGGACTCCAGGGTAAGGAGGAAGGCCCAATGTCCACTGCTCGTCGGAATTAAGGGACTCTGAGATGGTTCTTTTCCCACAGTAACCACCAAATTATTCTCATCTCTTCAGAGTGTTTTCTGCGATTTCTTCCCTACTGGTGATTTAGACATTTGTACACATGACTTAAAATAATATTTGTATGGTTTCTGCTTGACATGACTCTAGTCATTGAGAGTCATCAATTACCCATCAAAACTTCCATCAATTACCTCAGAACAGGTCTACTGAGGTTTTCCTCCTTAATTTGTCATCCTACTAAAAGTTTTGAAAAGATTTAGAATGATTGTGAAATTGTCCAGCAGGAATCTGGAGCCAGTAGTGGTGCCTGACTCTGACATTAGCTTCAGGCAAAATATGTACATTTTGGTGGGGAAGACGTCCCCTTTATTCTAATATATATATATATATATATATATATATACATACACACACACACATATATATATACACACACACATATATACACAATGTATATATGTACATATCTGCTAATATATACATAATATGTACATATAT
Source organism: Glaucomys volans (assembly GCA_020662805.1). Classification (NCBI taxonomy): domain Eukaryota; kingdom Metazoa; phylum Chordata; class Mammalia; order Rodentia; family Sciuridae; genus Glaucomys; species Glaucomys volans. The sequence goes on along the minus strand of JAJEJO010043770.1, from coordinate 59,227 downwards.
TTGTATTAATATTGTGGGGATGAAATATTCTTGCTGTTACCTAGGTCCACATTTTTCAGAGATCTCATTCTATGTTAGGATGGCTATATTGCTCTGATGCAGAGTACCTCATGTTTCAGACGTCTCAGTCTGTGGGATGTTAGCTCCATTGCTCCAGATGTGAGGCGAGTCAGAATATCATGGCACAAGGGCATTTTGGTGGAAGCTTCTCAAATCGTGGCTGCTATGAAGCAGAGAGGAAAGAGGTCTAACTGACAAGATGTAACCTCCAAGGACATGCCCCCATTGACCTACTCTCCCAGCCATGCCCCACCTTCCCCATTTCCACCTACTGGTGGAAAACATTATTAGTCTCTTTCATCACCATCATATTCACTGGTGTGTTCCTATGCTGTGCCATTTACTGTTCCACTAATCTTATCCCAGTGATTATAATTTCTTCTTTCTCTTACAGACCTCCCATCTCTCAAATGACCCTCCAGCTTGTTACTTCTCAACCAGACTTTTACAGTGGACCCCTTGATCATCGGGATTTCTAAAAGATGATCTCCCAACTGCTTGCCCCACGCCACCACCTTCCAGCTGGAAGCAGCCAGAGAGGTCTTTGGTCCCTTTCCTTACAGCAGTAAGGAGTTCCTAAAACTAGAGGGGGTGATGAAGTCAGAACTGGGGACAGATAGTGTAGGAATAGGGAATGGGGACAGATGGAGGAAATGGAGGCCAAGAAAGTCATCTACATCTGGAAGTTGGAGATGGCCCCTTGGAGAATGGAATGTCAAAGACCTCCAGAGACCATTGAGTACCAAACCTACCTGGCTTTATCAACAAGTACAGGCAGAGAGTTGCTAATTAATGCCCCCTGGGCCCTTACCTGCCTGGATCACTTTGGCCTCCTCCTGCCCATCTGCTTCTCACTTTTGCATCTCACCTGCAACCCTGGGTCTAGTCAAGTAGGCAAGGGAGAATAGATAAGGCAGAAGGCACAGGAGAATAAAATCCATATAAAGGACAGAATTTTCTCGTCCCATGGATTCCAACTTTGGGTCTCCTGCTTCCACCCAGAAGACTGCTATTACTTTTCTTTAATAAAGCTTCTTACTTACTACTCTACATTTGCCTCGGCCTGCTTTTCTGGCGTTACACTTCAGCACCTGAGGAAGCAGGCCTCCTAGTTAACCAGTGGTCTCAACCATAGGTGACAGTGTTAGCCTAAGTATAAAATGAAGAGGCGGACACAGCGTGCTGTGGAAGTTGGCATTGTTAGCAACAGTTTTCCGAATCAGGGACCTGACAGGAGACATAAATCAACTGGACGGCAGCCAAGACAGGCGTTATTATTCATCCTCCGTGATTATTCATCGTCAGATGCTCCTGTTTAAGGCACAACTGGCGCAGCCCGCCTTATTCACCCGCGCCACTCAAAGCCCACGCACGCTCACCCAGCGCGCCAGCCGGCCTGAGTCTGCTCGCTCACGCGCTCCAACCGCCCACCTGGCCCAGCTCAGGGGTTCCCCGGGTGGTAGACCAGCGGGGTGCGGGCAGTCCCCATCAGAGGGCACCACAGGACCAGTGGTTGGTAGGACGCTGCCTTCAGGACCACCCTGGAGCCCAAGCCAGGCAGCAGGAGCCACTGCGGGCTGGAGGCCGTTTTTGTCAGCAGCCGCCAACTTCGCGCTGTAGCGGGGCACAGAGAGGGCAGCCTCGCTGCATCCACCTTTGCACACCTGCCCTCCACAGGTGGAGAGCGCGGCCCCGCAGCGGATTCTGAGCCAAGGGCGCCAAGGCAGCCTCCAGAGCGCGGCCCTAGGGCAGCCATCATCCTACAATAGTCCCGGCAGCGTCCTGACGCCCAGGCTTAATTCAGCAGGAGCGGGCACAGCCCAAGACCACAGCCTACAGTGCGTGCCAGGCCAGCGGGGTCTGACCCCTGCATCTAGGAGCCACTGGTAGGCTATGATCCAAGCCCTGCACGGGCCATCTCATCTAGGAGAGCTCGGGACACCGCACCTATTTCAAGATGTTTTAAGCTCTCATGGACGAGATGATGAGTGCATAGAAGCAGGTGGAGAATCAAGCAAGCCAGATGATCATGAAACATTGAAGGAGAAGAGTGAGGATTGGACAGGGCTCCACAACGGGCAGGAGCAGTGGTCAGAGGCTGTCATTGAATTGTCCAGTGCGTGTTAGTATCAACCCATTTGTAAATTCACCATCCTGCATTGATTAGCAGGGCTTTTGCTAGAGAAGCCAAGGCTCTGCTTCCCATGCCCCATCTGATCCATGGACCTTCCTTTGTCCACCATGGATCATGTCCCAGCAGCAACTCTCGCTGTGCCTGTTTTAAATCAACCAACTCCAACCTCTCCAGTCCTGTCCATACACTGCTGCCTGAGAAGTGTTCAACAACACCCATGTACTGACACTTGCTCTATGTTCTTGTAGAACCCCTTGTGGACCTCGGTGAAGAGCTTCCAAATCAGAGGCCTAGATTCCCGAAACTACAAGTGGAAGAGGTTTTGTTCGGTTTGCACTGCCTTGTTGAAGGCCTCTGATTGCACAGGAACCAGGGAAGGCCTGGCAATACAGAAGTCAAAGCAAGATGCTGTGTGGACCACAATGGACTCAGGGTTAGGAGCAATGGCAGAGCCACTCTGTAGCTGCCCACTGCTTATGTTTCTGTTCTGTATGACTGGATCCTGGAGAGCATCTTTGTCTTCAGCAGTGAATGGGATGACCTGCTAGACAGGTCTCACACTGAAGGTAGGACCCTATGGGAGCAGGTCTCTATAACAGTTGGAGGACACCTGCTGCTTTTGAAACTGTGGAGGGAGATTTGAAATCCCAAAATATGTGTATGAATGGAAGTATGTGTATACTTTTCATGTCTTAATGACTCAGTGTCAGGAGATTTCATTCCTTGACCTTGGGTGTGCTGTGTTGTAACCACCTTTTCTTGCTCTACATGGAAAGTTGACCTTTGCCAGGAGATGAGCTCATTCTCCCCTTGTCACCAAAAACATCTTCCTTGGGTTATGATTGGTGATGACCTCTTTGGAAACAAACCCAGGAGACCTTGTCTGGAATTGGTGTTATTTCTCCCTAGACTCTTCCTCCTCTCCAACAAATTGCCTGGGGATGGTCATCTAAGAGGAAGAACAATTCATTTCTCAGAGTCCTGGAGACCATGGAGTCCCAGATCAAGGTGCTGAGCATTGGACTGCTGAGGGCATTCTTTCTGTGTCTGCACATGGCAGAAGCTGGAGGGCAGGGCATCTGGGGTGGGGGTGGAGTTCTCACAGGAAAAACCTGGAACCTGGAGACAAAGTTCTTCTGTCATCTGCCAGGTGGAGGGAAAGAAGTAGACCCACTCTCTCTGCAGGTTCAGGTTGTGCAGCAGCATCACCTTCTCTTTGATCCTCAGCATGAACATCTAGATAACAGGGCACTGCAAGGGCTGGATGAGTTCAAGAATGTTTCCTTTGGACTGACTGTGTGCCCCACCATCATAGGGAGATGAGGGGAGAATTAGAACCTTCTGCATCCAGTTCACTGAAGAAGATGATGAAAGTGTACTAAGAGGAAGAGGGGAAATGTGAGTTTAGGGGGATGGATGCAGAGTGAGACTAATAGGTGCCCATGTTCTCCAGTGCCTGGCTCACTTTTGTTTTTGGTATGGGAAGAGGCTAGACACACTGAGAGGAGCCCTGCAGAGGCTGCTATCATGTCAGCATGCAAGTGGAGAGAAGAGCATGCAACAAATCCATGCGCTTCAGTGAAGGACAGAGGAGATCACCATTCCATAGCTGCTTTTCCTGCTGCCAGGCTGAGGATCCAGCGCTGCTTTATCCAGAAGCAGAGGCTGCAGTGCTGCTGGCACCACTGTGTGGGCACAGGGGGGATGGCCACTGTGTCCTCAATGGAGATGCCACTAGAGAGGTTCTGTCTCTTACTCTGCAGGGATGCACACCCCCTTTGTCTGTCCAACCCCAACAGGGCCATTGTCATTGAATCACTAGGTGTGGTAGGACTCGGACAAACCTGGCATTTATAGTCTCCCAGGCTGCTCCTGCAGGCAGGACCTCCCACTCCAACCTGAGAGCAAGCAGTCATGGCCTGAAGCAGGGGCACTGTAGCTTCAGGGACCATCTGGGACACATCCCAGTCTTGGAATCCCTCAGCTGCTGAAAATCCCCTTAGGACCAGGGTCATATCCTGTCACCATTTTTCAATCTGAGAATTGAAGGACTTGGTGTGTATAGATATACAATATATCACTTTTTGCACATGTGCCAAATGCAACCCAATCCAACACCTATTTAGTTTATTGCAGTACTCACGTGGAAGTACTAAAGGAACCAGATTGTGTGTTATCTTCCTTTTTCCCCTTTTGTGACTGAGAATCAAGTAATATAAATAGGGCCAGTATTTTTTCTTTTTTAAATTTGTTCTAATTACATGGGAGAATAGAATGTAGTTTGACATATCCTACATAAATAGAGTATAAGTTCTCATCCTTCTGGTTGCACATGATATAGAATCACACCAGTCATGTAAATATATATGCACATAGGGTAGTAATGTCCAATTCCTTCTACTATCATTCCTAAACCCATACCCCCTAGTCTCCCTACAGTCCCCTATCTAATCCAAAGTAGCTGCCCCTTATTGTGAATTAGCATCTGCATGTCAGAGAAAACATTTGGCCTTTGGTTGTTTGGGATTGACTGATTTCACATAGCATGATATTCTCCATCTCCATCCATTTCTTGGCAAATGCCATAATTTCATTCTTCTTTAAAGCAAAGTAATAGTTCATCAGATATATGCACCACATTTTCTTTATCCATTCATCTGTTGAGAGGCACCTAGGTTGGTTCCATAGTTTAGCTATTATGAGCTGAGCTGCCATAAACATCCATGTGGTATGAGACTGTAGTATGCTGATTTTAAGTCCTTTGGGGATAAACGAAGGAGTGGGATAACTGTGTCAATTGGTGGTTCCATTCCAAGTTTTCTGAGGAATCTCTATATTGTTTTCCAGAGTGGTTATGCCAATTTGCAGTCCCAATGTACAAGTGTACCTTTTCCCCCATGTCCTCTCCAACCTTTGTTGTTGCTTGTATTCTTGATAAATGCCATTCTGATTACAGTGAGATGAAATCTTAGAGTAGTTTTAATTTGCATACCTCTAATAGATGCTATAGATGCTAATAGATGCTATAGATGCTGAAGATTTTTTAATATATTTGTTGATTGTATTTTTTTCTTGTAGCATCTGTTCAGTTCGTTGATCCATTTATTGATTGGTGTAATTTTTTTTTTGGTGTTGACTTTTTTTAGTTCCTTATATATTCTGGAGATTAATACTCTCTAATGTGAATGTGGTAAAGATTTTCTCTCATTCTGTAGACTGCCTATGTTAGTGTTTCCTTTGCTGAGAAGAAACTTTTTAGTTTGAATCCATTCCATTTATTGATGCTTGATTTTACTTCTTGAACCTAAGAAGTCTTGTGAAGGAAGTCAGTTCCTAAGCCAACATGGGCCTACATTATTTTCTATTTGGTGCAGGGTCTCTGTTTTAGTGGTTTGTTTTTTCTAGTCTTTGATCCACTTTGAATTGAGTTTTGAGCAGGATAAGAGCAGCTTAATTTCATTTTGCTACATATGGATTTCCAGGTTTCTCAGTACCATGGGTTGAAAAGGCCATTTTTTCTCCAAAAAATGTCATGTGTATGATGTAAGATTCCTTACTACACACCATTCAGCCAAGGCAAAGTTAGGTCAAAATGCAGAAGAATTTAAGAGGTATAGAGATAACCCAAGAGTAAGAGTAGAAGCCACTGAGGACACTGTTTTCTTGCTGTCTGTTGCATTATGGGCCTTGGAGGGGCTCCGGTGCTGGTTGCTCTAGTGTTAATTGAAGGTGGAGTGAAGTCTGAAGGTCAGCACAGTCCCTGAGATGAAAGCTGTGTAGGGCTTTGAACGACAAACAACTCTTGTATTTAGAGAAACATCATCTGAAAATGCAGCTGTGCTTCACGGACTCCAGGGGGCACAAAAACCACTGCTGCCTTCTGTATATGGTGGTGCCTGATGCCCCTGCCTTGGAAGTGGAAACTGAGATGGGACCTGATTGGTTGTAGGTATTAGCCAATGTGTTGGTGTGCTGGGTGAGTCTGACGGAGCCTCCAGAGGAGTGTTGGAAAGCAGTTCCACCAGGCCACAGGCTGAGCAGAATGTCACCCTCTATGTTTCAGTTAAGATCAACCTACTTAGACACTGAGCCAAAAACCTTGTTGTTTGACAATTAAAATGTGTTATGCTTTGAGTCTGAGTTGTCCCTGAAAGCCCATGTGAGACAATGAAGGAATGGTCACAGTGAAGTGATTAGATTATGAGAACTGTGACCTAACAGTGCACTAATCCTGATGGCTTAATCATTTGAGGGGACTAGGCCCCTGGGTGGTAACTGCCAGCAGGTGATGTGAGTGTGGAGGAAGGAGGTCAGTGGGGGCGTGCCCTTCAGGGTTGTCTTTTGTCCCTGGGAGCCTGCTCTCTCTGCATTTCTGCTGCCATGGGGCTGGGCAGCTTTCCTCTGTCCTGCCTTTTGGCCATGACATTCAGCCTCTGCTCAGGCCCAGAAGAATGGTGCCAACTGACCATGAACAGAAACTTCTGAAATTGTGAAACCATCTTTTCCTCCTCTAAGTTGTTTTTGTTAACTATTTTAGTCCCAGTGACAAAAACGTGACTATCCCATCAAAAAACATTGCATATCATTTTTTTCAGGAGACAATACCATTTTCTTTATAAAAATATGGAGAAATAGTTTTCCATATGATAGCCCATTTTTAAAAATTTTTTGTAAACCAACCTGTAGGTTAATCACACTATACAGACTTCATTGTAGTGTTTAGAGATGCTTAAAATATTTACAGATGGTCATCCTTAGGTAGCAAATTTTTGTAATTTTTCCAGCACATATTCCACAGTAAAAGAAAGGGCATATATTAGTGTTCTTATATAAAAATTTTTAACAAATGGAAAAAGTCAATTTTCCTGAGAGAAGTTTTGTTCCTGAAACAATTGGGAATATAGACCTGAGATGTGAATGTAAAAGAAGCATAAGAAGGACTGAGTTAACATTTTTCTTTTAAATTAAGTACCATTATGGTACAATGTTTATATTCATTGTTGACATGGTGTTAAATCTTATCCAAATGAGTTAACATTGATTGCTGAAATGAAAATTGCATTTTTATAAAAATTGTATACATAGAAGAAAAATATCTTTTTTCCTACCCTGTGTACAAATTCCAATTGACTCCAGATCAATCAGGCAAGATGAACTTTGAGAAACATCAGACACAGTGTATGTTAGAGTATCTATGCCGTTTTGCAAATGAATATTTTGACAAGAGATCGAGGAGCTCGCTCAGTGTCCAGGATGTGAGTCAAATGTTCTCCAATGATCTTCTCCATGAATGCTTGTGAAATCCACATGTGGAACTGGTGTGCAAAATTCTGGACCAACCAAATGGATCAGAGGAAACACATGATTTGGAGCTATACACATAAAACCTTATTTGGAAGAGTCTATCTCCATCTCCTTTAGCAGTCAAGGTTCTGGTCCTAGTCCCAGGTTCTACGAGGAATTCAAGAGCCAACCCAGAGGCAGGCTGGCTGGATATGGCCTGGCCAGATGGAGTAGGCCATGTTTTCCCTGCAATGGCCCTTTTCTAGAGAAGCCATTAGGCTTCCTTTACTCTATTCTTTTATTTACTTATTGATTCATTGAACACAAATGGAGTACAGCTATTGTTTCACTGGTTGTACACAAAGTAGAGTCACACCATCTGTGCATTCATGCATGTACACAGGGCAATGGTATCTGTCACACATTCTGTTATTAATTTTACCCCCCACCCACCCCCACCCCTCCCTTCCCTCTATGCTAGCTATCTTTCCTCCATTCTTGCCATCTTTCCCCCCCACATTATGCATCATCATTCATATATCAGAGAGACCATTCGGCTTTTGGATTTTTGGGATTGGCTGATCTCACTTAGCATAAGAGTTTCCAACATCATCCATTTACCTACAAATACCATAATTTTATTCTTCTTTATAGCTGAGTAATATTCCATTGTGTATATATACCACAGTTTCTTTATCCATTCATCTACTGAAGGGCATCTAGGTTGATTCCATAATCTAGCTATTGTGAATTGAGCAGCTATGAACATTGATGTGGCTGCATCACTGAGGCAATCTGATTTTAAGTCCAGAGACTCTGCACCTAATAGAAGAGAAAATAGGTCCAAATCTTCATCATGTTGGCCTAGGACCAGATTTCCTTAACATGACTCCCAAAGCGCAAGAAATAAAAGCACGAATCAATGATTGGGATAGAGTGAAACTAAAAAGCTTCTTCTCAGCAAAGGAAACAATCAGCAATGTGAAGAGAGAGCCTTCAGAGTGGGAGAAAATCTTTGCCACACACACTTCGGACAGAGCACTAATCTCCAGAATCTACCAAGTACTCAAAAATCTTTACACCAAGAACACCAATAACCCAATCAATAAATGGGCCAAGGAAATGAACAGACACTTTACAGAGGAAGATCTACAAGCAATCAGCAGATTTATGAAAAAATGTTCAACATCACTCGTTATAAGAGAAATGCAAATCAAAACCACCTTAAGATTTCATCTTACCCCAATTAGAATGTCTTTTATCAAGAACACAGGCAACAACAGGTGTTGGCGAGGTTGTGGGGAAAAGGGTACACTCTTACATTGCTGGTGGGAGTGCAAGTTGGTGCAGCCACTCTGGAAAGCAGTGTGGAGATTCCTTAGAAAACTTGGAATGGATCCACCATTTGACCCTGCTATCCCACTCCTTGGCTTATACCCAAAGGCTTCCTTTACTCTTTAGCAAGCCTCCTGGGGAAATCATACATCAGAGGAATGTGCTGTCTGCATCATTGCCATATTCTGGGCTGCTGGACAAAATCAAAACACAAGAGGTTCAAGGCCTTCTCAAACGGAGCCTTCCCCACCTCCCAGATACAAGGGCTTAGGCCAGGGCCAGAGCACAAGACAAATCCTGTCCCACTGAGGATGTGACTTCAGCTGGCAAGGCCAGACTGAAGCCCATGTAGAGCTCATTTGACCAGAACACTTGAGCTTGCTGTGTTCCGAGTAGGTACTCTGTCCTGCAGTGGATGTGCCTGAGACACCTGCCCCAAGAGGCTTTTGGATGTGTTGGAGGGAAAGTATGTTTGTTACAATACTCTGAAGATGTGTAAGTTGGAGTCACAGGAACTGAATGATTGCTATTCTGAGAACAAGTAAATCAGGAATTCACACAATGTTGGATTACATCCAAATAATCACCTTAAAACCTCATTAACAGAGTAAGGTGATCTCACGTAAAATAAAAAGGAAAACACTTGACCTTTGATATGAAAGATTAGACCAAATTTATTGCAACAAAGGTATCCACGTAAGCTAAAACACAGAGGGGACAATCCTTAATATTAGAAGTGTAATTTTTCTAAATCCATCAATGGCATGTTATGTGCATGATTTGCTGTGGTTTAGATACAATTTTTTTCCTACGATCTTGTGTTTTTCCTTTGACTTCGAAATGTTCTCAATTTCACTGGAATTCATGAGCTTGATTGTAATATACCTATGTGTATGTTTTGTATTTATATTTATTGTGCTTGAGGTTCTCTGAAATTCCATGATCTATAGTTTGTTACTTATCATTAATATTGTAAAAATGTTAGTGCTTATTACTTGAAATATTTTCGTACCTTTCTCCCTTTCCCATTGCAAATATTTATTTTTGTGTGATTCCCAAGCACTTGGACATGCTCTTTGCTTTACCATTCTTATTTTCTTTTAAATATCAATTTCACCATTTTCTATGTACATTGTAAAGGTCTATCTGTGGGCAGCCCGCTGGTGACTCCATTGAAGGCAATCTTCATTTATGTTCCAGTCTATTTCATTTCTGGCATCTGATCTGGATTCTTTCTTAGAGGTTGCATCCCTCACTTAAGTTGCCCATCTGATCTTGCCTTCTGTGTACTCAGTCCATTCAGGTGCTCATCAGCATGATTTTTAAATTGCTATGTGAAAGTTTCCGAATCAGTGACCTTTGGAAATCTGGTTCTGATTCCTGTTTTCCTTTAAATATTAAAAATGGGATAAAAATTGAGATTTTATTCATCTTTAAATAATTCTAAGGGTGTAATTTATGTATGTAATCTATTTCCATCTTTTAACACATACAGACTGTGAAAATAGGTAGAACTGACCAAAGTGGGCATTGCTTAAATAGTGCTCTACTCAGCTGTGGGTCAGCATAGAACCACCCTCTGGGTAGGTCCCTGGTTTGCAATGGGGACCTTCTTTAGCTCAACTCAATTCTTATCGACTGCCTTCTGGTGGCCAACTCACTCTAGTAGTTAGGGTACAGTTCTTCATTGTCCCAGCTCACCACCGCAGCAGGGCAGGCTTCCAAGGAAGGGTGCGGACTTTGCCCTGTCCTTGAGGGTTGGTCAGCTATGGTGGCCGCTCTACAGGGAAGCATAGGGAATAAGAGACCCACCTGAGACCCAGTCCTAACCCTCAGCCCACTGCTGGGAGCAATCTCCAGCCTAGAGTTTCTTCTTTTGCCCATGCCATCACTCTAAAACAAACTCATATGTCTCTTCCAAAACAGAGCCTCAGCCAGTCAATTCTGTAAAATGAGGGTGGTGAGGTGGGGGAAGAGAAAATGTCATGCAAAAAGGAATCTCACAATGGTAAATATTTTTTGACCTCTATTTCAGGAAGTGCTACATCAAAAAAGAATGATATGTACAAAACAGAAGTGTCATATATTGGAAATCAATATCTATTTACTTAGAAATGCAAAGCATTTTAGTGCAATTTGATGATAGAAAACACTTATTTTGCAAAGCAAAGTACAGAATATCATATGCTACTAGTCTGACTGAATGTTTAAGCTTAGCTTTCACATTCATGACCACCAATCCTGCCTTACAAGGAGTTTACGGACGTCTTTCATCAAGAACTGAGAGAACGATGGCTATCATCATGAAAGTCTGTGAAAGCATAAATTCCAGTACAAGAGCAGAAACACAAAACAGAAAGATCAAACCTTATCTATCAGTCCTCTGTTACGTGGCTCCATCTCCTATGGCTTGTAGCTAAGAAAACATTCTGGTGGGGAGCACAAGTGAGAGCAAAATGGCTCACATAGTGGTGGCTGGAAAGAAGAGAAAAAGCATGACAAAGGGAATGGGGCTGGGGTCCTAACATACCTTCAAGGGCACACCCCCAATGAACTCACATCCTCACTTAGGAGACCGCAGCCTCTGCAGTTCACCATTTTCCAATGTCTACATCAGCTAGGGACCAAGCCTTCAACATGTAAATTTTAAAATCAAAACCATAATACACATACCCAATAGAATAGTTTATAATTTCCACTATGAATATTTCAGGTGTTTTCAAATGGAATGACTGATTCTCAAAATTTTGTGCCTAAACTGTCAGCAGCTAAATACTGTTGCCAAGCTGAAAGAAAGAAAGAAGGGATTTTCTTTTAAAGTTCAAATTGATAAATTTAAAACCGAAATCTGTCTTATTGCTACTTTTCTAGTAACTCTATTATGAATGTGAATAATACTCTATCCTCCATACTTAGAAAAGGACAATATGGTCAAACATTCTGATATTTTCCTGACTTTTTGCAATATTGATCATCTTTTTGCTATTACATTAGCTCTCTAATGCTAACATCAGATCTAAAACATTTTCATTCAACCGAGATAATCAAAATAATCACCTCTCGATGTCTCTAGAACTAGTGCCCCTAGTAATGTCCTGTGAGGGATGTTGTCAAACAGTCATGGTCCATTCATCTCTTATCATTAATTAGTATGAGAAAAATCAGTACTTTAATATATTTTTTAAGATCAACAGGTACAAGAATATTAAAGAGGCTCATAGGTGGAGAATTTTTTTTCTGACAGGATGCTCATAATTTCTTTTTTGTGTTTTAAACATTTAGTTATATTAGTAGCATAAGATATTCCAGGGTTACTAAACAAAATAAGTGCTTTTTATGATCAAATTTCACCAAACCACCTTGCATTTCTAAGTGTGTTCATTTAGATGTTGATTTGCAAATATACTACACTTCCATCATTTGTATGTATCATTCTTTTGATGAAGAGCGCTGTAAACCAGAGGTCCAAAAACTATTCATCATAGTGAAATTCCCCTTTCACTTCGCACAAGACTTTTACATGCAACTTTATTATTGCTTCTTATATTCAAAGCAGAGTTGATAGTATTTCAGTTATTGCCAACTTCAATTTACTTCGATTCTAGATATTTAAAATCTTACTAAGTATTAACCATCTTTAAAGATGATTTTTTCCAAAATAATTTGTGAGAATCAAATGTTGCACTTATTCATTTCTTCCAAATTGTACTGAGAACATTAAAGTAGGTTGGCCTGAGGACGTCTTCACACTTGAGTCCTTGGCGACAAACTACAGGACAATAGTAGTTTGACTAACTCACAGCCTAGTTTTCTTGAAAGGAATAGTGAAGACTCAGGCAATTACAGCAGCTGAGGTTGTACATTGCAGAGTTGTAATGGACTAAGGTGTCTTTGTAAGCACTGAAGTGTTTTGTGCCTCACTTCAGTTTATAAATTCTGCCACATGGTACTGCACACACTTGTTCCTTGGACATGTTTTGATTATTAGATTTTCCAGGGAATCCAATCATTACAATTACTGTTTTTTGATTTTTGTTTTTCCCTTGCTCAGATAAATTTTGTTTTGAGAGTGTGATTTATGTTTATAATTTATTTCCATCTTTGAGACAGATAGCCTGGGGGTGTAGGCAGAGCTGACCAGAGTTGGCACTACTTAAACAGCCCGGCACTCAGCTGTGGTACAGGCACAGAACCATCCTCTGGGTAGGTCCCTGGTTTGCTATAAAGATCTTACGCAGCTCAGTTCCCATGACGTGCCCTCTGGTGGCCATGGCACTCCAGTAGTTAGGATCCTGCTCTCCCATAATACCCCAGCTCACCATTACAGTGGGGCAAGAACATTCCCAGTGGCCAAGGAAGGGAGTAGACTTTGCACTCCCCTGGAGGGTTGGACAACTGTAGTGGCCACTATTGGTCTGAGAGGTCAGAGTACAGGAGCCTGGCCACAGCGGTATTTTCTGCACAGTGGCAAACCTGCTTACCCAGGCAACCAGCTGGCCTCCTCCTCCCCACACCTCAGAGGTGCCCTCCTCATATTGATGCCCAAGGATCCTGGAGGGCAGAGCCAGAGCATGCCTCCTGAGGATGCTGCAGACCTGGCCCAGGCCTACCAGCCTGGAGCCTACCTCTCAGCCTGGCAGTAGCCTTTGTGTTTCCCAAAGTCTGGAGCCCTCTCTCCTCCACAGGCACAGATGAGCACTTGCTGCTGAGAGCTGCAGTTAGGAAAGGATGGAACCAGCCCTGGAGATGAGCCTGTGCATGGCAAGAGAGGCATCAGGATTAAAAACTGATGGTGTGTGAGGAAGGGGCACCCACTGGGTAGCACCTGATTTCTCTCCCTGTCCCCTACCTCCTCTTCCCTACACCCATGTATCTGGCATAACAGCCATGGTAGGTGGCTTTTAGTGCATGTCCTGGACAAAGTGCAGGGCTCTCAAGGGGCATGGTGGGCTGTTTCTGCATTTCCCCTTGTTCATTCTGGGGTCCTGAGCAGACAGAAAGCTCGGTGTTGAGGTGTTGGTGAGTTTAAGCCCATAGCCTGGGCTGAGCTTCCTGGCCAGGTTACCCAAAATGAATGTGTTATTCTTTCACTGCCCACAGGGCCTCTACATGTGGACTGAGTGTTGGCTCTAGAAATCTGGAATCTGGAGACTTATACTCAGGCCTTGCACCTGCTGTGTTCCCCAACTGGTGACTACAGTCCAAGCTGCCACTCAGATGGAGGGTCCCAAAACCAGAAAGCAGCCCATATTATGTTGCAAAGTTTTTGTGGGAGGCAGAAGGGGACTGTGAGTATCATAGGTTGGAGGGTGACATCCATAGGTACCTCTGGTGCTGTAGGCTTTGACAATGATGGTGGAGGCTCCCTGCTTACCAGGTGGGAGGCCCGTGCATGGTCCATGACTGGGTCACTAGAAGCAGGGCAGCACTGCACAGGCAGGTTCTCCGTTGCTCCCCAGGGGTGTCCTAGATGAGGGCTGTGAGGTGGCTAGTGGACCAAAAGCCCGGTGCAATTGAGGGTTGGGGCTGCAGTCCTGAGGTGTTGGGAAACCAGTGGAGACTGATGCCTTAGCTGGCTGCCTGTGCTGCCTAAGGCCATGGACCTGGGGCATGGACAGGAGCTGTCCCTGAAGACAGGTGGAGAGGGAAATATCCCGGACAATAACACAGAGGAGCAGTGTCCGTGGACATATCCTCAGGCTGCATAGTGGGATGCTGAGTCAGGTGAGCAGAGGACTTGGCTGTGTTGGTGGGAGAGACACTTGCAGAAGTTACATTCTGGCCATGGCTATTGGGGTTGCAGCTGGAAGGGCCTAGAGTGGGGCTGAGAAAGGAATGAGAACTAAGAGAAGGAGGGAGAAGAAGATGGTGAGAAGCAAGAGAAGAAGGAGCAGCAGGATGAGGAAATGGTGGAGGAGCAAAACATGAAGGACTTTTAGGAAGTGGAGGAGAATCAGATAGATCAGGATGAGCAGGATGAGGAGCATCAATGCACTTGTGGGTCGGGGATTCCATTGCAAAGGGGGTGCAAAGGGATGTGAATAGGTGGTATTGGATGGTGGAAAGTGGGAGGTGCCACAGCTCTTCTCAGGTGAGGAGGGGCATCAGTGAAAGTCGGGGTAACCCCCACATTGGGACTGGGACTCATGGGAGAAACAGGGTGAGTGGGATTAGGCAGGGAAGAGAACTTGGGATTCCCCTGTCATCATTACTTGGTGAGGACAGACAGGGTTAGGGGTCCAGCAGGCTGGAATTCCCACTGATTGCTGGCAGGAAACGCTGGGATGTGGGAGGGGTTTTTGGTGGGGTCAGTATGTCTGCAGTCCCACTATGGGTAGAGAGGAAGAATGGACAGACTGAGTAGTGGCACAGTCTGGCCAAATTTCTCTTCTGCCCTCCAAGGCCTCCATGCCCTCCAACGTCTTTGTTGCATCTGGACCCTCCCTCAGCAGGGTGCCTATGTCTTCCTCCACACACAGAGGAGGCCTCTTAGGAGATGGGGGCAGCCCACCTTGATGACAGGGCAGCCACAGTGGCAGGACCATAGACATTGGCATCTCTCTCTTTTTGGGCCTCCAGGTGGCAGCTTGGCTGGAGGACAGCTCTCTGAAGGAACATATGAATTCTTTTGGCTATACAGCCCCTTGCTTGAGGCCTGGGTGCCTAGAGAGGGGCAGATGGTGTTTCTCCAGCCTTTCCTTGGCACACTGTCTGCAAGGGAGGAGCAGCTGGAGTCTGGTTCCAGAAGCACTGCTGCCTCAGCATCAGCCCAGCCATGGGCAACACATCTGCAGCAGGTCTGTGAGAGCTGCAGTTGACAGGTCCCCTACAAGAGAAGATCCTGGGAAGGTCCTGGACCTTCTCTTGAAAGGAGTTTCCCTCCCAAGGCACAGGACTGGGTTCCAGAGAACCAAGGTCTACCTGGGTCTCCACAGACTTTACTGATGTTTATTTCTCTATGCTCAGGACACCTGGTTCCAGATCCTCCTTCCTGTTTGTCCTTTGGGGAGCCTCCTTCTCCTCCTGCTGGTGGACCACTGATTCTTCAGGCTGCTCTCGGACTCTCAGCTCTGTTTCCTCTGAATGAAGAATAGGGAGTTGAACGGTGTCCTGGTCTGCACAGCCTGATGGACTTGCTCTACTGGTGAAGGCAGGAGTACTAGTCGGCAGCAAGCAGAAGGGATGTTCTTGTTCTGGGTGGTCCAAATATCTACGAATTGGTGTAGGACCACACTGACTTTATCAGGGAGGCACCCCGGGAGACAGGCTTCAGGATCTCCTGGGAAGAGGGCACCACCAGCAGGAGAGGGACTCTGAAGCAGCCTGCTGACCCAGCCATGCCAGGACAGTGATCCGGGTGGAAGTGGGTGGAGGAAGACCTGATGTCAGCTGCTGGAGTAGCAGGGTGATCCCGCTGAGGACCAGGAGCATTGCGGTCTGGCGGATGTATGCCTCATGGCCCAAAAGCACCAGGCGGAGCGTTCCGCGACCACACTTGTTCAGATAATTGCCCATTGTGATCACCTGGTGAGGTCCGACTGGACACCAGTGAGAAGGAGCTCCTCTGAGACACCAGCTCTTCTGGAGACCAAAGGCTCACTGTTGTGTTCACCTCTTGTGACGTCTGCCTGGAACGCATGACGGAGAAAGGGTTTGGGGCCAAGTCGGGGTTGTCAGAGGAAGGACCCCAGGGTAAGGAGCAAGGCCCAATATCCACTGCTTGTATGAGTTTAGGTCTTCTCCGGACTCTGCGATGGTTCTTCTCCTACACGTAACCACCAAAATATTGTCATCTCTTCAGAGTATTATTCTGGGGCTGCTATTTCCTACTGGTTATTTAGACATTCATACACATGACTCCAAATAATATCTGTATGGATTCTGCTTGACATGAGTCTAGTCATTGAGAGTTATCAATTACCCATCAACACTTCCATCAATCACCCCAGAACAGCTCAACTCAGGTTTTCCTCCATAATTTGTCATCATACTAAAATTTTTGAAAAAATTTAGAATGGTCTGTGGAATTGTCCAGCAGGAATCTAGAGCCAGTAGTGGTGCCTGACTGATATTAGCTTCAGGCAAAATATGTACATTTTGATGGGGATGAAGTCCCCTTTATTGTAACCAATATATATATACATATTTTTCTTCCTGATCAGTATTGTGGGGATGAAATATTCTTGCTGTTACCTAGGACCACATTTTTTAGAGATCTCATTCTATGTTAGGATGGCTATACTGCTCCAATGCAGAGCATCTCATGTTTCAGAGGTCTCAGTCTGTGGGATGTTAGCTCCATTGCTCCAGATGTGAGGTGAGTCAGAGCATCATGGCACAGGGGCATTTTGGAGGAAGCTTCTCAACTCATGGCTGCTATGAAGCAGAGAGGAAAGAGGACCAAGTGACCATATGTAATCTCCGAGGATGCCCCCAGTGACCTGCTCTCCCAGCCATGCCCCATCTTCCCCATTGACCACCCAAAACAGTACTTTCAAATTATTAATCCTCCCACTGGATTTATTTATAGAGTAGGGCACCAATCTCATAATCCAATAATTTCACCTCTGGACATTCATGCATCACCTCACTTCAGCTTTTGAGGTACACCCATCTCCAAAATTTCACATAGCATCCATGATCCCCAAGAGGAAAATACACTCGGTGCATCTTCAGGAGATACCCAACTCTGAGCCAAAACTCAAAGTCCAAAGTCTCTTCCAGGACTCAAATTAAAGTCTTGGTTGTCAGTCCTTGTAGGAATCAAAATGAACTTATGTATTTCTAATGTACAGTGGCACAGAGTAAATCTCCATTCCAAATGGAGAAATAGTACACAGAGAGAAGAGATGGCTATGGATCAAGACTGAAAGCCAGCTGAGCCAACAGTCCTCTAGCTCCATGCCCAGCATCGGAGGCCCACATTGTGTGCAGTAGGCTCCAAAGGACTTAGGCATCCTTGTCCCTTGGCCTCTCACATAGGCTGGCTCTGACCTCAGCCAGCAAATTTCCTTGGCATAGGTCCAAGTACATGAATCTCTTAATCCAAGGGGACTCTACTTCAGCTTCAGCTTTCTTCTTACAACTGTACACATGGCCCTCTCAGGATCTTCCTACAGGGATTTGTCACTTTATTATACTTTGAACTGCCAGGCCTTCCTCTGAAATTTTGTTGGAACCTTCATGACCACCTAACTTCAGGATCCTGCATTCCTGCAGAACCAGGACTATGTGGTTGAAGCCAAGGTGTGGACCTCTCTCAAGCAGTAGCCGAGCCTCTGAGGACCATGGCTGCAGCAAACATTTGTGGCTGATTGGCTGAGCATGGAGTAAAAACTTCCTAGTAGTTTCTGTTATCAGTGGAATTTGTACTTTAATATTCTGTGAACATGAGTTGTGTATGATCTTGCCAATTCCTGAAATGATGTTGAGCCAACTTTCCTACCCTGTCTGTGTAATATTTTTAGCATCTCTTTAGTGACTCTAAAGGGTTAACAAGCATGATTTCCTGAGGCCCAGATTTACTCCAACTTTTCTGACCAAAGTGCAAGTTTACACTCTTTCTTCTGCTCCACATAATCAGAATAAACCTGGGTAAAGTTGGATATTCTAGGAATATCCACACCACTGCCTGAATGCTGTACTGCCTTGATATTTCCTCCACCAGAATAATTACTGCATCACCTTCAATTCAGCCACAAATACAGTGAAAGGACATGTGAATAATGTAGACAATATCTTTGCCAGAATGTAACATGAGTGTCCTCTAGCCGCATTTCCAATAGAGTCCTCCTCGTCCTCTGCAACCTCATGAGCACAGTGTTTCCTATCAACAGTCCTATCAGCATTTAGTCATCAGAGCTTACACCAGAATCTCACGATAAGCTTCCTTGACAATGTTCAAAGCTTTTCCTGCTTACATCTCTAAAGTATTGCAAATTTGTACCCCAAATACCAGAACTCTCCACAAGTTCCTGAACCACATGGTCAGATAAGTCACTGCAAGCAATTCACCTGTTGGTACCTATTTTAGTTCTAATCACCTTTTTTGTGTGTGTGTCTCTATGACCAATGACATGACAAGAATCTTTAGAGAAGGAAAAGTTGATTTTCCATGGTTTCAGAGGTAGTCCATGGTCAGCTGTTTTCATAACTCATGTGGCAAGATGTGGCAAAACATCATGTCAGAAGAGTGTGATGGTCCTCTCTGCCACGTCCCACAGGTAGGGAAAGGGGTTAACTGCTGGAGGAGGATGTTGGAGTTATTTTTAATCTATCACCCAAAAACCTTATCTACTCAATAAACACACCAGAGCCAATCCTCTTTTTCAATGAGACAGGGAGTGACAGGTCTGGCCATATCAGCTCTGGCCTCTTACTACTTCCACAACCTGGAGTAGCTCAACTCTCTTTTATTTATAGACACACAGGTAAAAGGGGAAAAGGATCAGGAGGAGATTCTTATGTGGTGGACAGAATAGGGTGCAGTTAGAGAAGACATTCTCTTAAGGGGAAAATTCCAGAAGGAGACGGGGAACCACTCCCACACAGCGCCACTTGCCTCCTGGCAGTTCCTTGAAGCCAGGCCTCTGGGTCAGATGGCTCAACCTAATCTAATTCTGCTAAAGAATGACTCCCTATATCTCCCCGTTTTTAATATTTTAAAATGCAAATGTTGGGTAGTTACGTTCAAGCTCTGGATCTTGGTTCTGAGAGCTGCTCAGAGGTCCCAGCTCTTGGTTTGGATGGTCCTCTCAGTTCCCAGCTCTTGGATCTGAGAGTATGGTAACCTATTATCATGATGCAAAAAGAATTAGTAGCAAACATTATTCCAATACTATTCAATTAAGAAGTATCTGATCAACTAGAAAAGTAGAGTCCATAAGATCAATGTTATCTTTTGAATATCCTGGATCTGGTGATCTGATTTTACTAAATTCAGGCTATTATTATTGCTATGTCAAATATCCATTAGATGATTCTTAATAATCTCTTAGTCCCATTGGGAAGTATGATATTTAGTTGCAACAATATACAGGCTTACACTCATTATGGCATTTTGGCCTTTGTTTAAATCTGAGTGCAAAAGGCTCATCACTGATATTTGTAATACTAGCTGTAAAAGCATTCAAGTTAATCTCAATCAATCTATTAATACTTAACTTTCAGGGGCCACAGCATCTTAACTGAAGGAATCATGCCCCTAGATCTAATGAATGTGGAATGAATGAAACCTAGAATACATAAAAATAAATACGAACCAAATTATCATCAAAGAGCTAACTGCTAGAGTATAAATGTGAATTATTCATCTTTCTAGCGTAATATCAATCTGTTTGCATGGTTACCAGCAGGGCCACATAAGATCCAAATAATAGGGAGTAGTTCACATTACATGGAGTTTCAAAAATCAGAATGATTGTATATCTAATCTTATATTTTGAAAATAGTTTTATAACAACTCAATTATTTACCTAGTTCCTTAGATTGTCCTTAGCATTCAAGATTTAGATTAAACATGGTTGCTTGTAAATTCCTGTTAAGAAGTAAAAGTAAAACATTTAGTGGCAATGTTGCCATGTTAAGTTTTTCTGACTTTGAATCTTTTAGAGGAAAATATTTTGATATAACTGTCTTTCATCAATTTTTTAGGTCGATCCAAAAACATGTCCACCACCTTTAGAGATAATATGTAGCATTGGCAATACATTTTGTATATTTTATCCATTTTGGAAAAGTGTCAGATTCTATCACAAATCAACAAAGACAGTAAGATTGGTGGACATTTTATAAAAATGACTGGCTTTGTATGAGAAAGTCCCATTCTAATAAGTGTTTGAACTCTCTCATGGAACCAGCATATAAGTTTCCATTGCAGCCAGTATAGTCAAATCCAGTCCCATGGATGGGTGCAATGGGAATATCTGCAAAACCCCCCATCATATGAATATCATCAGTAAATATTTGGATTGATTCTCCAATCCACGTCATTGGAAGTATTAAAGGTGCATCTGGGAAATGGGCCCAAGAGATTTCCCATATATTTACTTACCTGAGAGCTGAATAGAGCTAGCATATCAATATTGTTGATTGGAGATTTAAGATCTCCTTATTGTAAAATCTGGTGCATTCTATTGCTCCATGTGTCACTCAGCAGAGGTGAAACTCCTAACACAATCATTTTTTAGACAATATTTTTTGAAATTAAGTAGACATAGGTATCTGTTTCCACCTTTTTATTTTTATTTATTTTGTAGAAAGATTGCTATAAACTGGAGCATTATTAACCTTAAATTTTAGACAATGGCCTAGCATTGTACAAATGTTTAAACCATAAGAAGTGATTTAATAAATATTTCTATTTGGCCAGGAAGACTAATAAAAGTTACCTATTGTTAAAGTCAATGTTGTTAAGTTGAAAAAGACATTCCAATAGTAGAAAAAAGTCCCAGTTTCCACCAAATATAGAATTTGGTTTTGTCTCTAGTAGTGAGCTGAGTTACAAAACTGTAAAATGCAGTCAGTGCAGACATTGAAAATTAGTCTCAAGACCTGTTTGCTTATAGGTAATGGCCTTATTATTGTAAATTACTTTCAGTCATCATGTTAGAATTTGTAGTATCTGTCAGGTAATGATTCAATAATTTATTTAAAAATCTTAGAATTTATGTCATTGATTTAACCAATGTATTTTAAGGGATCTATGGAAAGACAATCTCTATGTACAAAGATAAAGTTGTATGAATATCTTTAATAACCTTGTTTTTAAAGTAGTAGAAATAAATCCAAATCTCCAACATAGGGTTTTGGATAAATGAACTATATGAC
This sequence comes from Glaucomys volans, assembly GCA_020662805.1. NCBI lineage: Eukaryota > Metazoa > Chordata > Mammalia > Rodentia > Sciuridae > Glaucomys > Glaucomys volans. The sequence continues at coordinate 37,587 of JAJEJO010043770.1, read as the reverse complement.
AAAGATCTGGCATTAATAGTAATGTTGGAAAAGAATACTAATTATGTGCAATGTAAAACAATGTTGTAAGCTTTAAAATTAACAATATAATTCTGTATGTATAAAACAACTATATTTCTGGGCCTATGTATGGAAAGCAGTTTAGAAGATTTAGTAAATGTTAATAATAATTGTTAGAACCTCAAAAATAAATTTTTTTTATGTATAACTAATTTTTTCTGAGTGGGACTCTTGACAAAATCTAGGGAAGTTACCCTAATCTTTAAACCATTTTTAGCCTCTTTATCTGAATATTATTTAATAAAATTTCCATACATAATTCTTTGGATTAATATCAATTAAGTAGCATCATCTAATATCATATCTGAAATCTGAAACAGACCAGCCAAAGGCTTGCATCCCCTCTTGAGGGAAGGTGTCAAAATACTTTTTTTTTATCCCATAATTTTAGACTTTAAATAAGCCAGTATCTCCTGAATGTCCTCTATGAATATAGCTAAGTTTACTTCTTAATGTAGAGAGTAATATAAAATGTGTATAACATATTTATTTAATTTTAAAACATTAAATGATAGAATTAATTTTTTAACCAATCTGTCATCATTATATAAGTTTGCAAGAGACAATTATTGAAAAAGCTTTAGTGTGGAGAACATTGGCTTAATAACATGTCCCTGTAAGTTTAATATTTTGAAGACTTCTTTAGCAGGAGAACAAGTATATAATTAACATAATAAGTACTAATTATCATGATTAATTAAAATATAGCCATTGGTATTTTTTATTAATCAAATCTGGCTTTTAAAGAGAAATTCAATATTTGGAATGTAAGGTGTATTTTAAAATAAGGTATTGTTTAACCAAATTGTATAAACCATAATGTCTTTGAAATTAGCCCTTTTTGTTTTTTTTAAATAATAGAAATTCAACAGGCATAAGAAATCATTTTATTAGAATAAGAAATTTATGTGTTGTGTTTTTTTCTTATATCCTTTAGTTAGAAGGTCCGATTAATAGGGGTTTGTGAAAAGATCTTATCTATATTTATAAATAGCCTTTATGACAGAAACTTAGTAGTATTTAAAGAATAAAACCTTTTAATAACCTTAGTGATTGTGGTAATTATATACAACCAATTTATTTATATTCAGAGTCATTTATGTATAGCCAATTTAATTACATGTAAATTCAAAGTGACCAAGTCTCCATTTACATTTCAGGGACTGTAGGAGTTGCATTTAAACTGAATTTTCACTCTAAGTTTTGAATATAGTTGAATAGATTTATTTTTATTTTCTCTCTGTAGAGAGCAAATTCCTCACGCTTAATGTCACACAATTAAATTCCCTTTCCTTTCTTACCTCTGTTACTTACTTACTTATTCACATGCACAATACTTATCACTGGAAAAGGGGTCAAACAGCTGTATCTTTCTTCTTTATTTCTTCTTCTAAAATCCTCTCGAACAGTCCCAGCTCAAGGCACCAAATGGTCCTCTCTGCCATGTCCCACTTGCAGGAGAAAAGGGTTAACTGCCGGAGAGGATGTTGTCAGGTTTTTTATCTATTACCCCAAAAAACATATCTACTCAATAAACACACAAGAGCCAATACTCTTTTTAAATGAGAGGGGGAGTGACAGGTCTGGTCATACCAGCTCTGGCCTCTTACTACTTAGACAACCTGGAGTAACCCAATTGTCTTTTATTTACAGACATGCAGGTAAAAGGGGACAAGGACTGGGAGGAGATTCTTCTGCAATGGACAGGATAGAGGGCAGTTAGAGAAGACATTCTTTTAAGGGGAAGATTCCAGAAGGAGAGAGGGAACCACTCCCATGCGGTGACACTTGCTCCTGGCAGTTCCTGGAAGCCAGGCCTCTGTGTCACATGGCTCAGCATAGTGGTTTCCTAATTTCCTTTTCAGAGGATTCATCACTTCTGAATAGAAATGCATTAGATTTATGCATATTAATTTTATGTCCTGCTAGTTTGCTCAATTCATTTATTAGTTCTAAAAGTTTTCTAATGGAGCTTTTTGGATCTTGTAAATATAGAATCATGTCATTGGCAAATAGTGATAGTTTGAGTTCTTCTTTTCTTATATGTATCTCTTTAATTTCTTTGGTCTGTCTAATTGCTCTGGCTAGTGTTTCAAGGACAATGATGAGTAGAAGTGGTGAAAGAAGGTATCCCTGTATTGTTCCAGTTTTTAGAGGAAATGCTTTCAGTTTTTGTCTATTTTGAATGATGTTGTCCATAGACTTAGCTTAAAAAGCCTTTACAATGTTGAGATATGTTCCAACTATCCCTATTTTTTCTAGTGTTTTAAGCATGAAGGGCTGCTACATTTTATCAAACACTTTCTCACCATCTATGGAAATAATCATATGATTCTTAACTTTATGTCTATTGATGTGATGAATTACATTTTTGATTTCCAGATGTTCCAGATTTTGATTTCCAGTGGGATAAATCCCACTTGATCATGGTGCACTGTCTTTTTAATATGTTTTTGTATGTGATTTGCCAGAAGGATTTTTGCATCTATGTTCATCAGGGATATTGGTTTAATGTTTTCTTTCCTTGATGCATCTTTGTCTGGTTTTGGTATCAGAGTGATTCTAACTTCATAAACCAAAAATACAAAGAACCCAATCAATAAATGGGACAAAGAACTGGACAGACACTTTACAGAAGAAGATATACAGGCGATTAATAAATATATGAAAAAGTGTTCAACATCTGTAGTAATTAGAGAAATGGAAATTAAAACAACTCTAAGATTTCATCTTACTCCAATTTGAATGGCTATTATAAAGAACACAAACAATAATAGATGTTGGTACGCATGAGGGGGAAAAAGCATACTCATGCATTGCTGGTGGAGTTGCAAATTGGTGCAGTCACTCTAGAAAGTAGTGTGGAGAATCCTCAGAAAACTGGGAATGGACCCACTTTTTGACCCAGTAATTCCACTTTTTGTTTATACCCAAAGGACTTAAAATTAGCATCCTACAGATACAAAATATATACCCCATAGCCACGCTCCAATTCCCACCTTCTCCAGGCACACCCTACCACTTTAATTAATCCCAATCTTTTCTCCTCTGAATCTTCTACATTATCTCACATGTGAGCTTTTGGGGGACACCTCACATCCAAACCATTACAAACCAAATAAAATATTCCCTGGTTTCATGGCACACTTATATCAAGCTAAAAACCACATGATTGGTGATTCAAATGCCTCTCAGATTTTAAACAGCTATGTGTTAGTTTTCTGGCTGAGAGACCAAACAAAATTCCCATGGGAACCATTTTTCTTGTAATATTTTATAGATATTAAATTCACCTTGTAATAACAGAAAATGTTTGACTTTTGACCTGGCTTCCAGTTTTGAAATCATCTCTGAAATCCACAAAGGGTTAACAAAGAACTTCAAGCTTTTGAGGGCTTTTTTCCAGTCCTCCCCCTACTCAACTACAACCTCCATCTTTTAAGAACAGGCAGAGGCCAAGGAGAAAGGGAAATTAAAATCTCAGCTACAGTTTTTTGCTTCCTTGATTTAAGACTCTCTTTTTACATGCTGATTTTGAACCGGCAACATTTACACATGTGATATGAACATGGTAACCACTATGCTATGGCTATTTTTACGTAAATCCTTGAGCTCCCTTAACTCTAGTTTAACAAGCTGTAATTCACTGCTTGGTGAACAGGCTTCATCCTGATCCTATCACATAGGAATTCTATCACTCTCATTCTTTCAATAACTAAACTGTCTAAATGAAAAATTCTAAAGTTAATAAAAGATATTCTTATTATGCTTTTTAATGGATTTTTTGTTTTTGTTTTTTAGGGATAATGCAAAGGGTAATCTGGAAATTATTAGGACAAAAAGCTGGCAATCTAAAATATTTTATTTCCGTGTCCTCATGATGGTCAGATTTCAGACCTGGCATTTCCATCCACACAGACCTGACTAATAAATAAATCGTATAAAAGTCCCATTGGCTCTATCTTAATTTCTAAACAGGTTAAATCAAATTAAAGCTTCAATAAGTATTTGTACCATTACTTCCAACCTGTGGAGCTCCACTTACAAAAAGTTATTATGTTTATTTGTCTGATCTGTGAATATGTGCACACAATGTCTTGTGTTATGTCTGTATTACATAATATCAACATTGACTTATAAATGAATGAGTGTGCTCATAATTTAAAATAAAAAAAATGGATCCAAATACATTTAGTTCACATGATTTAAAATTTATGCCGCTGCCACAGATGCTGCTGCTGTAGCCTGGAGGTGCTACAACAGGCACCCCAAGGTCTTCTCTCTTCTCATGGCTGCCATCTACACTGCTGCCACCAATGCTGCTGCTGACACTGACAACCACTACCACCAATACTGCTGCTGTCTCCTGGAGGTCACCTGGAGGTCTTCTCTCTGGGTGCCACTGCAGCTACAGCCACAACCACCACCACTGCCACTGTCACTGACCCCCAGCATGCTGCCAATGCCATGGAACCACTGCAGCTGCCACTGACCTGCTGCCTGCTGCCACTGACCCCTGCCACAACCACTTCCACCACTTCCCAGAGTTCTGCAGCCAGGGAGACTCCAGGTTTGGTTGCATGTGGCCACATCCATCTTAAGAAGCTGGCCAGGGCCTGGAGGTTTGGGGTGCCAGCAGGTTGGTTGCCACCACCATCTTTGGGCACAGACACCCCTGACTGGGGACACTGGCCAGGACCTAGAGGTTCAGTATCAGTGTGCCTACAGATTTGGCTGCACCTGAGGTCTTCCTCCTGGGAGTGCGGGATGCTGCCATATAATTGCTATTTTTCAGAATTGCTCATCCCTGGTGGTGTCTCCCCAAATTCCAGCAACATTGAGATCTTGGGACTGCAAGGTGGCCAAACCCAGGACATCAGAAGCCCAGATTGGTGGGATAGTGACTGGATCTGCCAGGGCCGGTCTCCGCCAGGCAGTCTTGTGAGAAATCAAAGACAGGGATGAGAAAATTTCAAATGCCAAAAGAGACAGTAGTTCAATTCTCCATCAATATTTATTTTATTTTTATCTTTTTCTCCTCCAACATCTCTCTCCACCATATTTGGAGCAGGGTATTTTTTCATACATCAGTTTATTGAGGATGGTGATCTATGCATGGTGTTTGGAGTTCTGTTGCATATTCTTATTTTTTTAATCTTTTTCTCTTTATATGTATTCTTCCTCTTGCTTGTCAGCTTTCCTGGATTCCCTTTCTACCTTTTCTCTATGTAACAGCCAATCTCTGTTGGTTCCACTTCCACTCTTCCTGTGGATTTTTATTTCTAATTTCTTTCTTCCTCATGAACATCATGTCTTACACGATTTCTGTTCTCTCTTTGTCCACCATTTGAAATTATAAAACCTTTTGGCAAATTTTCTGTTTATATTGTGGACAGTGATTGAGCTCATAATTTCTGTTTATAGTGAGAAAGCAGTAGATGCCTTGGTGAGAGCTATTAGATTTAAGGCTACATATTGCTTCCACTGGGTGCTGTTGAGATTGATCTCCCTTTTAAAGTTGGGATACTGGAAATTTTGGGAACAATATAAGACTATAGGGTAGAATCTCTACTGCCTTAGATCCACAAAAACAATCTGAAAAAACAGGGGGAAAAACTGCCCTAAACAAACTAAGATGCCTCAATAAGAGAATCCACTGAAAACACAGTGGAAATTTAGAATGTCATAGTTAAACTGATCTATGAAGTAAAGGATGGTATAAAGAGTGAAATCAAAGAGAAAATAAAGTGAAAGTTCACTTCAATGAGGAGTTAGAGATTCTGAAAACAAAACAAACAGAAATTCTGTAAATGGAGAAATCAATAAATCAAATTATAAATTCAATGGAAAGTATCACCAACAGATTAGATCATTTGGAAGACAGAACCTCAGCAAAGACAAAATATTTAATATTGAAAATAAAGTTGATGATGCAGAGAAGATGGTAAGAATTCATTAACAGAACTTTCAAGAATTATTGGGTTACATGATAAGACCAAATTTAAGAGCTGTTGGGATAGATGAAGGAGCAGAGACACAAACCAAAGGAATGCACAATCTTTTCAATGACATAATATCAGAAAATTTCCCAGACTTAAAGAATGAAATGGAAAATCAAATACAGGAGGCTTACAAGACCCCAAATGTACAAAATTAGAGCAGACTTACACCAAGACATATTAATGAGCATAACTAAAATATGGCATAAGGATAATTCTTAAAGGTCATGAGAGGAAAAAAGAAAATTATATACAAGGGAAACCAATTTGGATCTCAACTGATTTCTCAACCCAGACCCTCAAAGCTAGAAGGTCATGGAACAACATATTTCAAGCTCTGAAAGAAAATGGATGCCAACCAAGGATTTTATATCCAGCAAAATTAAGTTTCAGATTTGAAGATGAAATGAAAACATTCCATGATAAACAAAAGTTAAAAGAATTCACAATTAGAAATTAGAATGCCTGTACTACAAAACATTCTCAACAAAATATGAGGATAAAGAGAAAAAAAAAGTGAAAACCAGCAAAGGGAGGAACTACACAATGGAATAGTCAAAGGAAACACTAAATCAAATCAAAAACCAGAAATGAACAAAAATGACCAGAAATATAAATCATATCAATAATAACCCTGAATATTAATGGCCGAAACTCATCAATCAAAAGACATAGACTGAAAGATTGGATTAAAAAACAAGACCCAACAATATGCTGAGTCCAAAAGACTCACATCATAGGCACAGACATCCACAGACTGAAAGAGAAAGGAATATATCACTCATATGGTTTGGGTAAACAGCCAGGGGTTTCCATCCTCAAATAAAGTGGACTTCAAGCCAAAGTTAATCAGATGGGACAAAAAAGGACATATCATTCTACTGAAGGGAATTATACATCAGCAAGACGTAATGATTGTAAATATTTATGCCCCAAACAATGGAGCATCTGTGTACATCAAACAAACCCTTATCAATTTCAAAGAATCAAAAAGACCACAACACAAAAATGCTGGGTGACTTTAACACACCTCTCTCACCACTCATCCTCCAAACAAAAACTAAACAAACTATAGAACTAAATAATACAATCAATAATTTAGACTTAACAGACATACATAGAATATTTCATCCATCAACAAACACACTTTTTTCTCAGCAGCACATGAATCCTTCTCTAAAATAGACCATATCTTATGCCACAAAGCAACTCTTAGTAAATACAAAAAAATGGAGATAATACCCTCCATTCTATCAGATCATAAGGACTTAAATTAAAAGTCAAAGATAAGCAAAAAATAGAAGCTACTCTAACACATGGAGACTAAATAATATGCTGTTGAATGACAAATGGATACTAGAAGAAATCAAGGATGAAATAAAAAATACTTAGAGGTAAATGAGAATACCAATACAACAAACCAAAATATCTGGGACTCTATGAAGGCAGTTCTAAGAGGAAATTTTATTGCATTGAGCTCATTTATTAAAAGAAAAAAAAGTCAACAAATAAATGACCTAACATTACATCTCAAAGCTCTAGAAAAAGAAGAACTAATTAACAACAAAAGCAGTAGAAGACTAGAAATAATTAAAATCAGAGCTGAAAACAATGAAATTGAAACAAAAGAAACAATTGAAAAAATTGACAAGAAAAAATTAATTCTTTGAAAAAAATCAATAAAATGATAACCCCCTAGCCACACTAATGAAGAGAAAAAGAAAGAAAATCCAAATTACTAAAATACATGATGAAAAAGGAAATATCATAATGAACACAACTGAAATACTGAAGACAATTAGAAACGATTTTGAAAATTTATACTCCAATAAAATAAAAAACATTAAAGACATCAACAAATTTCTAGAGACATGACCTACCTAAACTGAATCAGGAGGTCACATATGATATAAACAGAACAATTTCAAGTAATGAAATAGAAAACACCATCAAAAACCTACCAATTGAGAAAAGACCGGGACCAAATGGATTCTCAATCAAGTTCTACAAGACCTTCAAAGAAGAATTAACACTAATACTCTTCAAATTATTCCATGAAATAGGAAAGGAGGAAATCATTCCAAACTCATTCTATGAGGTTAGTGTTACCCTGATGCCAAATCCAGACAAAGACACACCAAGGAAAGAAAACTTCATTTCAATATTCCCAATGAACATAGATTTAAATATTCTTAATAAAATTCTGGCAAATTGCATACAAAAGCATTTTTAAAAGATAACACACCATGATAAATTGGGGTTCATCCAAGAGATACAGGGTTGGTTCAACATATGGAAATCAGTAAATATAATAGACTTAAAAGCAAGAATCATAGATCATTTCAATAGGTGCAGAAAAAGCATTTGATAAAATACAGTACTCCTTCATATTCAAAACACTAGAAAAACTAGGGATAGTAGAAACATACCTCAACATTGTAAAAACCATATATGCTAAACCCAAGGTCAACATCTTCTAAATGGAGAAAAACTGAAAGCATTCCCACTAAAAACTCGAACAAGATAGGGATGCCCTCTTTCACCACTTTTATTCAGCATTGTCCTTGAAACTCTAGCTAGAGCAATTAGACAGAAGAAAGAAATTAAAGGGATACAAATAGGTATGGAAGAACTCAAACTATCCCTATTTGCTGATGACATGATTCTCTATTTAGAAGACCCTAAAAATTCCACCAGAAAACTTCTGGAACTCATAAATTAATTCAGTAAAGTAGCAGGATATAAAATTAATGCTCATAAATCTAATGCATTTTTATTTGTAAGTGATAAATCCTCTGAGAGAGAAATTAGGAAAACTATACCATTCACAATAGCCTCAAGAAAAATAAAATACTTGGGAATCAATCTAACAAAAGAGGTGAAAGACCTCTACAATGAGAACTACAGAACACTAAAGAAAGAATTTAAAGAAAGTCTGAAAAGATGGAAATATCTCCCATGTTCTTGGATAGGTAGAATTAATATTATCAAAATGGCCCTACTACCAAAAGCACTATACAAATTCAATGCAATTCCAATTAAAATCCCAATGACGGACTTCATAGAAATAGAGCAAGCAATCATGAAATTCATTTGGAGGAATAAGAGACCCAGAATAGCTAAAGCAATCCTTAGCAAGAGGAGCGAAGCAAGGGGTATCACAATACTGGACCTCAACTATATTACAGAGCAATAGTAACAAAAACAGCATGATATTGGCACCAAAATAGACAGGTAGATCAATGGTACAGAATAGAGGACACAGAGACACACTCACACAAATACAGGTATCTCATACTTGACAAAGGAGCCAAAAACATAATGGAGAAAAGATAGCCTCTTCAACAAATGGTTCTGGGAAAACTGGAAATCCATATGTAGCAAAATGAAACTAAACCCATTTCTCTCACCCTGTATAAAACTCAACTCAAAATGGATCAAGGACCTAGGAATTAGACCAGAGACCCTGCACCTAATAGAAGAGAATAGGTCCGAATCTTCATCATGTTGGCCTAGGACCAGATTTCCTTAACATGACTCCCAAAGTGCAAGAAATAAAAGCACGAATCAATGATTGGGATAGAGTCAAACTAAAAAGCTTCTTCTCAGCAAAGGAAACAATCAGCAATGTGAAGAGAGAGCCTACAGAGTGGGAGAAGACCTTTGCCACACACACTTCGGATAGAGCACTAATCTCCAGAATCTACCAAGTACTCAAAAATCTTTACACCAAGAACACTAATAACCCAATCAGTAAATGGGACACGGAAATGAACAGACACTTTACAGAAGAAGATCTACAAGCAATCAACAAATTTATGAAAAAATGTTCAACATCTCTAGTTATAAGAGAATCAAACCCACCTTAAGATTTCATCTTACCCCAATTAGAATGTCTTTTATTAAGAATACAGGGAACAACAGGTGTTGGCGAGGATGTGGGGAAAAGGGTACACTCATACATTGCTGGTGGGATTGCAAGTTGGTGCATCCACTCTGGAAAGCAGTGTGGAGATTCCTTAGAAAACTTGGAATGGATCCACCATTTGACCCAGCTATCCCACTCCTTGGCCTATACCCAAAGGACTTAAAATCAGATTACTACAGTGATGCAGCCACATCAATGTTCATAGCTGCTCAATTCACAGTAGCTAGATTGTGGAACCAACCTAGATGCCCTTCGATAGATGAATGGCTAAAGAAACTGTGGTATATATACACAATGGAGTATTACTCAGCCATAAAGAAGAATAAAATTATGACATTTGCAGGTAAATAGATGATGTTGGAGACTATTATGCTAAGTGAGATTAGCCAATACCAAAAATCCAAAGGCTGAATGATCTCTCTGATAAGTGAATGATGATGCATAATGGGGGGTGGAAGGGAGGCAAAAATGGAGGAAGGACAGATTGCATAGAGGGAAGGGAGGGGTGGGGTCAGGGTGTGGGGGGGTAATAATAATAACAGAATGAGAGAGACATCATTGCCCTGTGTACATGTATGAATGCACAAATGGTGTGACTCTACTTTGTGTCCAACCACAGAAACAACAGCTGTACCCCATTTGTGTACAGTGAATCAAAATAAATAAATTTTAAAAATAATAAAAAAATAAAAAAAACAAAATTTGTACAAAACAAATTTCAAAAAGCTTTTATGTAATTAAATTGGTTATATATAATTAACACAATCAGCTAAAATTATTTCAGGCTTTTACTTTTTAAAAATAAGAAGCAGCTTAGCTTTATGCTAAGTTTCTGACATGAGGCCTATTTACAAGTATAAATGGGATCTTTTCACAGACCCCTGCTAATGAGCTAAGTTAAGAATGAAAAAAGAAGGAAATACTTACGACATTAATCTACTCTCATTCCAATAAAATATCTATGTCTGTTGAGTTTTATTATTTAGTAAAACTAGTTCTAAAGGAATTAAGGTTTGTATAATTTTAGTTAAGCAATAACTTATTTTAAAGTGCCACATTACATTTGAGATTTCAAATTTATTTTTAAAAGTTAAACTTGGTTAAAATAATAACATCAATATAATTGTGATACTGTTATTGATTTCCTCAGTTACTAAATAAATTTTTATTTCCCAAATATACAAGCCTTTAAAAGATTTAAAATAACATTTTACTAAGTTGATGTTCTCCAAACTAAAGTTTTCTACATCAGGGGTCTCTTACAAACTTATCTAAAAATAACAAATCAGTTGGAAATTTAATTATGTCATTTAATATTCTGTAATTAAATGAATATAAGTTATAAAATTTTATGTTGCTCTCTACACTAAGAAGTAAACTTAACTATATTTCTAAAAGACAATAAAGAAAGTCTGGCTTATTTAAAGGTTAATAATATGACACAAAAATATTTTTTACCACTTCCCCTCAAGAGGGGTTAAAAAATCTCTTAACTTGTCTATTTCATGTTTCAGATATAATGATGAATTATGTTAACTAATTCATAGTAATTCAAAAATTATATATATATAAATTTTATAAAATAATATTCAAGTAAGAAACTAAGATTAGTTTCAAAATTAAAAGACCTTAAGTTTTGTCAAGAGGTCACTCACTTAAGATTGCCTCTCATCTCATTCCAGGTTAAGATAATCACTCAGGTTCATTTAAAATTATGTTCAAAAGATAGGTTTTCATTATAAAAATTATTATATTCCTAAAACAAACAAAAAGACTATATAAAACTAAGGGTTTAAAATTATAAAAAATATATTCCTTAATGCATAGCTATTATAAAAATCAAATGTTTACTCTAATTAATTTTATTTTGCATTTTCCTTACAATCATTGTCTGCTAATACTTTACATAAGTACAAATTCTAATATAGCAACTTAAGTTAATTCAATTTAAGGCTATTACCTATAGGACAAGCAAGTTGTAAAACTGGCTCTCACTGTCTATACTGACCCCATTTTATAATTTTGTTGCTCAACCCATTATTAGAGATAAAATTAAATCAGACATTTGCCTAAAAACTAGGTATTTTTTTTTACTGTGGTGCCCTCTTCAGCTCAACAACATTGACTTTAACAATCTTCACATGCCTAACAGGTAACTTTTGCTAATTTTCCTGGCCAAATAAAAATATTAAGTCACTTCTTACTGTTTCAATACTGATACAGTACTAGGCCATTCTCTGCAATTTAAGGATAATGATGCTCCAGCTTATATCAATTTTTTCCTACAATTTAAAGAATAAAAAAGGGGGAAAAGAACCCTACATAGCCCCACAAAATTATTAAAAAAAAATTTAAATCATGATATTACAAGTCTCACTGCTTCTGAATGACACATGGAGCAATAGAATAAACCAGATTCAGTAATAATATAGGGTAGAGGCTATGCTTGAATATTTCCAGGAAACCCAATCTGTCATCGTGGAGACAACTGAAGGACCTGAGACTTCAGGCTGAACAGTTAGTTCAACAACAGGGAGGTAATAAGACTCCAACCACCATGTTTGTGGCCGTGCTGGTTTTGTTGAGCTATCAGGTAAGTAGAGTCCATGGAGAAACTTATTGAACCCACTTCCCGGATCCATGGTTAGTACATCCAGCTATGTAGACTGGAGAATCCATTCCAGTATTTGCTAATGGTACTTATATGATGAGAGGTTTTACAGATAAACATATTACCTATTCATACCACTGGATTTAATTATACTGGCTACAGTGGGAAGTTACCTATATGCTGGTCCCATGCTAAACGTGCTATTTAAAAGTAACTTTTGAGGAAAAAACAGCATAGGGGGGATCTCGACCAGTCAATTATACTGGCCCTTGGTACTTAAGGTCAAACGTACAGACGTTATTAAAATGGGACCCTCACATGACAAGCCAGTCATTCCCGTGGAATATACACAATATCTTACTGCCCTGCTCACTCTGCAATGGAATTTGGCACCTTCCCTAAAATGATGGAATGTGCAAATGCCTTGCCAGTGCAACATGAAACCTCTGGAGGTGGGGGATGTGTTTTGAATTGTTCTTCAAAAATTGATAAAAGACAGTTACATCAGTATGCCACTTCCTTCCGAAGGCCCAAAGCCAGAAGGGCTTAATGTGGCAGCACTGCCATTAAATGTTTTGCTTTTACTTCTTCTTGAAAAGAATCTGCAGGTAACTATGTTTAATTTGATATTTTTAGTATGGTAGAAGATCTAAGAAGGTAGGAAAATAATTGAGTTATCTAGAATTATTTTCAGACATAAAAATAAGGTTAGATATACAATCATTCCAATTTTTTGAAACTCCATGTGATTCAGACTATTCCCTATTGTTTGGGTATCACCTTGCACTACTAGTACCCATGTAGTGGAAGACCAAATCAGAGCTCAGCAAACTGACTGATGTTACACTAGAAAGATCAGTAATTCACATTTCAGTTTCTAGCAGTTGTTTCTTATTTGATGATGATTTAGGTCCTGTATATTTTAATGTGTTCTTCAGGTTTCTAACTGTGCCCACATTACTATGTCTCCCAGCATAGTCCATTCTGTCAGGATGCCATGAACCCTGGAGGTTTTGTTGGTGATATTCTAACTTTCAGCGAGGGTGATATTCAAAGCACAGTGCATTTATGTGGTCATTTACTTCCAGGCTCTGAGTTCTTTTGATAAAAGAGGCCCTTCGCAGAAAGAATTTGTCTTCTCTCCTTGTAAATCCTTATAAAAATGTTTGCCAAGCATGCTGATTCTGATTCTATCTGTGGCTTAAATGGAAAAAGATAACCCTTCTGTTTTCTTTTTCCTATCCTACTTGGGCGGGGGGAAGCAGAACTAGAGAAAAAAAAAAAAAAAACAGAATGAGACAGGCATCATTGTCCTGTGTACATGCATGAATGCACAGATGGTGTGACTCTACTTTGTGTACAACCAGAGGAACAATAGCTGTACTCCATTTGTGTTCAATGGATCAAAATTAAATGAATTTAAAAAAAAGAGAGAGAAAAACACTCATCAAAACAGATCAATATCAATCTCACCTTTTTAAAAAATTCTTTTCTTTGAAGCAATGTAATACTTGATTCTGATCATTCAACAGGTTGGTGCCTGCTGAGGGCACCTTGGACTTTCCATAAAGCCCCAGAGGATAATGAAAAATTTAAGCAAGAAAATAATAAATTCATCAAAATTGCAAGAATATTCAAGGAAAAAGAGAATTTCTCTAGCTAACTGTGCTTGACCTGAATCTTTCATCAGGTGAGGTTTCATTACTCTAGCATCATGCGTCAGGCATAGACTCCCAGGGGTGCTATTTTAGAGTGTCAATGGGCGGCTGGCTCATGTGCTCAGCACCTCACAGCATGACGTGCACAGACGCACCACCTGGTGGGCAGCCTTACAGGTGCTGTTTCTTCCAGCTGCAACAAAAACAGTGGCATCAAGAAAAGTCATTTTATAATTCCAGGCTCTGCTCTCCAGGCCTGGGTACACTGGGCATTTTAGGAGGCAGTAATAAATTATATCCAGGCAGGTTCAGTGGTGGTATCCCCTTCCCCACTACAAAGGGAAGTTTTGCAACCACTTGAAAATTCACTTCAATATTTCTTATGCATAGATGAATCTTTGAACTATTTATAATATAAAACTGTCTCCCTCATTAATGATGTGTGAAAAACTTTAAAAGCTGTTTGTTCACTGAGAACAGCTGTTAGTTCAACAAGTTTGATTAGACCAATTAGGAAAGGCCATACAGGAATTCTCTTAACCAGTTTCATGATATTTCTATAAGTTTGAAATTATTACAGAATAAAAAATTTCTGACAGTGGATTTGAATTGATGTAAGAATGAATGCATGCTATGTGCACATATGAAGCAGAATTGTGCTTTACAGGAGATGGCATGATCACTGCAGAACCAGGGCAGTGATGAAGCTAAGCAAGTCATCAACAGTCTAACAGTGTCACGACTCTGATCATCACCCAGTTCCATGATTTGTGACCTCACTAGAACCCTCAGAAGCCCATTTAGATCCCCCCGTACACTCTGCTTACTTCGCTTCACATCCTTTATATTTAAGAATCTGGAGTGCAGCAGCTTTACATTTCCCAAAAACATTCAAGTTAATCTCAATTGGAGTAAGATATTTCTAACTTGTGGGGGATGAGAAGTCACACTGGGTCTGGCCTAGTGATCTCCAAGGGGGGGTGTTTGCCATGAGATAGCAGCAGTCATCCTTAGAAGCAGCATTTAGTACAGGGGAACAAAGCAGCAGGGACTTCAACCCCTCACAGGGTAAAAGCAGAGCATGGCATCACAAATGAAATAAGGACATTGCTGTCTTCTAAATGCCAACATCCACACTGCAAACTTTTCTTTTTAACAGGAGTACTTAAGCGTGACTGATGGAATATTCCTCCAATTGTAATGTCCAGTTTTGCTTCTTCTCAAAAGCAATTGGTACCAACAGTAGCATAAAATAACTATTTTGCTAATAACTATTTTGTGTTATATTGAGCCTTTATACTGGGTCATATGCTCTGTGCAAAATATCACACTATTTCCTGTAAGTTTGACAATTCTCCATAGCATGTATCATTAGTCCCATTTTACAGGTCCACAAAATGAGCATCATGGAGGCTTAGTTGCTTGTCCAAAAATACCAAGCAAGAAGAAACAGCAGAGGGAATTTCACATCAAGTTAAATCTGATTCCAAGTTCATAATGCTTGACCTGTATACTAAACCATCTCTACAACATGGACTTGATGAAAACAAGCTTAGAAACTGCTTTATTAAGAGTTTGTTGATTCAGTATGTTTTGTTTCCTTTACTCTTGATCCATCCCCAGAAGCACAGATATATCATCTTGGGGAGTGATGGACTTTGGAATATGATTCCACTCCACGACGCCACCTCAATGGGCCAGGACCAAGAGGGTAAAAATACTTGATGGGTGAGCCTGGACAATCTTCTGCCAAAATGCTTATGAATCTGGCACTAGACCACTTGAGGCAGCGTATGCTCGGGGCAGATAACACTAGTGCCATAGTAATCTGCATCTCCCCAGGAGTGGACAATCAGGGACACTCCACCAATGAAGATGAGCTCTATCTGAACCTGACTGATAGCCCTTCTTATAAGAGTGAAGAAACCTGTGTGATGACTCCTTCTCCATATTCTTACCACCAGTCAAGTCACTGGATCAATGACCAGGGCTCCACTCTAAGAACCATATACCTGCCCTAGTTTGTAGTAATGCCTTCTCAGAGAATTTTTTAGAGGTCCCACCTGAGATAGCTTGAGGGAGTGTCCAGGCTGTAGTTTACCCTCAAAAGATCCAGAATCACTTGAAGAAAATTGCACTAAAGCTCTGACTTCAAGGATACATGATTCTTTGAATTATACCCTGTCAGTTGGCCTTGTGCCTACAAATTCAACGAATCCATCTTGGACCAAAAAAGTTTAAAGATGTCAACTCCTGGTCAAATGAAAGCTCTAAAAGTTGAAAGAACCCCTCCAGCAAACTTTAAAAGAACACTGGAAGAGTCCAACTCTGGCCCCCTTATGAAGAAGCAGAAACAAAATGGCTTAAGTCAAAGTAGTGGCGCTCAGCCTGCAAGCCTCCCCACAACCTCACAGCGGAAAAACTCACCATGTGATGCAGACATAGGGGCCACAAACAAACTGGAAATCCTTTACTACATCAGCACAGAAAACCGTTTGTGTTTGCTGAAAAGTATCTGGGAACTGAGGTTTTTCCAAACTTAGGATATAAGAGGGTTTTTTAAATTTGGTGCTGAAGTTGAACTTTTCCTAAGGGGACAAAATAAAACGAGTATACAGTTTGACTTTTTGGAATTTAACAGTTTTATCCTGGCCTTGTATTTGCTTGTATTATAAATGCGAATTTTGTAGATGTTAGGGTATAAGTTGCTGTACAATGTGTGTAAATTTGTATCCTACACACAAACTGAGTCTTTTATTCTGATACACAATAATTGTGACAACAGGGCTAAATGTTTAAAAAGTCAAAAGAATCTATTAGATTTTGGAAATACATTTAAACTTTTTAAAACGCTTATTAAAAAATTTGTACAAGCCACTCGTGATGAAAACAACACAACTTTTTAAAGTAAATTATTAAGCAGACTGGAAGAGTGATGTATTTTCATAGTGAACTCTGTTCCACTTAATGTCTCCTACAGACTATTGGTGTCTTTTAAAAATTATTTTTTATTTCTAATTTCATAATTCAGAACTAAATTTTTCGTAGAAGTGTTGAGCCATGCTAATGTAGCTGGATGTTAGTTTCCTTGTCCTAATTGAAACACTATGCAGTATCTTTTACTTCATTAGAATTTTTCTAAAATATTAACCATCAGATATACCCACTGAATCTTGGTGTGTGTTTGCCTAAAACAATGCCCTTCTCAGTCTTCCCAGACCAATGTCATTATTAGGTCTTTAGTTACTTCTAGTGCTTGCTTAAATATGTGATTTTTTCTTTCTATTTCAATAACAGATGGTACTGCTAATCACTAACATTTCTCAAATTACTTTATATCATACAGTTTTCATTGGATATATGAGTATGTTTGTTCTTCTAATAAATCAGTGAGCTGTTCTTCATGTAACTGGATTTTTGTTGGTGGTTTGTTTTAATGGTATATATTAATAGTCTATTGCACTATGATAATGCTTTAGAGTAATGACAAAATAAGTGTAATACTCAGTTTTAAACTGAGTTTTTAATTTTAATATAGAATGCATAGAAACAAACAAAATATCTAAAAAGAATATGATTATGATTTATGAATATTTGGTGAAATATGTAGCGATTAACCATGAATAAAACAGGGTGTGGAGATGTAATTCAGTGGTATAGTGCTTGCCTAGCATGTGCAAGGCCTTGGGTTCTAACCCTTAGTACCACCAAAAATACAAACCAAAAAACCCCCACACCCCATTATTTATACTTCTGTAATACGGGGTGGGGGAAAGGGACAATACTAAAACACCAAGAGTATATAATTTTGGTGTGGTGAATTGTATTCTATGAGAAAAAATTAACTTTTATTAATTAGGAACAGCAAATCTCATTGAGAGATTAATGAGTTAATTTATGGGTTGGAGTTGTAGCTCAGTGATACAATTCCTACTTAGGATGGCTGAGGCCATACTTCAATCTCCAGCACAAAATTTTTTAAAAAACATTGATTATGTCACATACATTAAAAACCATGTACTTGGAAGCTTTCCAATTGTCTATGGAAGGATTAATTGAGAACCAGTGATGGAGGTAAATGTTATTTGTGGCTGCTTTGTTGATTTGAGTTCTTCTGTGGTGGGTATTAAACCCAGGACCTGCATGCTAAGTATGTGCTTTACCAAGCTACATGCCTAACCCTGTGTGGCTGGTTTGAAAGGATTTTTTGTTTTCCTTGTGGTACTGGGGATGAAACTCAGGGCCTCAAACATTCCAGAAGTGCTCTTCTATTTAACTACAACCCCAGCTTAAGGATTTTTGAATATTGGAGAATCTGTTTTTCATATCTTTCCAAGATAGAGACATAGCAACTGATAGACAATTTTGGAGTCAATTCACTGTAAAGGACTTTTCCATCTTTTATATTCTATGATATTTTAGCTGCACCAAGAAGAAATTCAGCAAATATATGTGTATATTAAAGTCTGTTGGGCTACTTTTCACATTTATCTCCTAGTGATTGTAAATAAAATATTCCTATATGAAGATAAAAAAAAAGTTTGTTAAATAAACATTGCTAATTAGGTGGTCACAATATAGTACCATCCATACAGTGGCCACATGGGCCAACTGTCTGGGGACACCCTGCCAATGAAATAACTAGCTGACGATTTAGAGCAAAGAATGCAGAGCAGGGATGTTTTCACAGATAATCTAATGTTCCAAAGAAAAGAAAAGAAAAGAAGAGAAAAGAAAAGAAAAGAAAAGAAAAGAAAAGAAAAGAAAAGAAAAGAAAGGAAAAGAAAAGAAAAGAACTACTGTTTAATAATCCCTTTTGAAGATTTTGGAACTCTTGGCAAGGCCCATACTTCGTAAGACTATAGAACAAAATTCACTGACAACTTGTGATAAATTTGAAAGTGCAAGCTTTGAGTCCTGTTTGTGCTCAGCCATGCCAAGACTTTACACCAACAATTTCTTACTAAATAATTTTTGAGGAAAAAATTTTAATTCTTAACTTTTATTTAAATTATAGCTGCATTTGGGGTCTGATACTTCAAAGGAGCTTATTGTGTGTTAAACACTAACCTTGTCCCTTCATTTTACTGATCCCACTTTAACCACTAACCTTGTCCCATCATTTTAGAGTACTTCAGTTTCCCTAAGTTACTGAAAAATATCAAGTTTCATTAATGAAGCTTTGAAAGGTTCTAAAATAATATTTGTTTAATAATGCTGGCCTTGGTTGCTGTTTCGCTTATTATCTCCTGAGGGTTCTTCAGTCAGCTAACCAGTGTTGAATTAGGCCACCGCTCGTTGAACATTGGCTGATACTTGCCCTCAGCAAGCACAAGCTATCCTGAGTGGCTAGCTCTGACAGGGCGAGATGAAAGTACCCAACAGAGAACACAATGAACAAAGATCACTTTACTTTGGAAGAGTCTTACTCTACATGATTCTTCTATTTCTTCCCATTACCTGGTCCTACCTTCTTTGCCATTGGAATGAGCTTATCACCTAGACCAGGTGCTCAAGGTAGAGACATGCTCCAAACCCAGACAATCCAGGTCCTGCTATGGCTGACTACTGTGAAAGAAAATTTCTTTCCTTCTGAGATCAAGAACTAAACACACTGTGAAAAATCTGGGACTCCTGATAACTACTTTCCACCATGCATGAGTGAAGGGTTTGCTTGAGACTGAAATTAATATGGGGGAAATCATAGCCAAGAAATAAACTGAGGCAGATCTCTGAGGACATTAGCCCCACACTGTGTTCAGGTGGCTCAGGGAAGGAGTTTTCAATGGCATGAGCCAATTGATATTTCTTTTCTTTACTCTATTTAGTTCACTTCATTGAACAGTAAATGATCTCTAACATCAACATGATCCCTGAATGGACTTTGACTGGAGGGTAAACCTTTCTCCATCTTTCATGTATGCATTTGTTCCATGAGGAAGATAGGGAAAGGACAATTACCTTTAGCTGGGAACACACCCAAGTGTCACGAAGGGAGTGCTATTTGTAGTGAAAGAGTATTTCCAGTAAATCTGATTCCAAATTCATAATGCATAACCTGTATACTAAACAACCTCTACAACATGGTCTTGATGAAAATAAGCTTTGAAACTTAGTAAGGGCTTTCCAAAGGAGGAAAGAGCAAGAACAATGACAAAGAAATGTGACAACCCCTGGTGCATCTGTAGAACACATAGGTACAGAAATAAAATACACAAGAAGGTGAAGGAGCAGTCGAGGCTGGGAAGGTGTTTGAGAGGGACTGATAAAAGAGTTTATCATGTTTATCATGCCACTTGGCATGTATTCCAGGTGGTCTAAAGTGGTCTAAAGTGTATTAGGCAAAGAAATTATAATCATTAAATGTAATGTTTTGGAAGGAAAAAAATCAAGATTTATCACCATTTTTACAAAGTCCTGTTAAGAGCCTACAGAAATAATTAAATTAGGAAAGATGGGGATAGAAAGTAATGCAGGATCTAGTAGCAGGCCAGCTAAGATGTGTTAAGGATGTAAATACAGTAAGTGTCTAAGAGAAGGGATACAAAAGGGCACTTCAGAAACAGGAAAATAGAACAAGATGACTCATGTTGAATCTGTTGAGTAGGAAAATTTTCTAATAGGAAACTTTTTCAAATGAAATCATGATCTAATAAAGTTTTGATTAGGCAGATTTTGATGGCTGAAAACAAGATCTTTCAAAGTGGAATTAAACTTCGAGAATTGCTAGAAATGATTCAAAACAGGCACATGTACTACACTCACTCTCCTATGAGGAAGTGAAACAAATTCACCTCTACATTTCTGTTTATGTGTTTCAAATGACAAAAGAGCTGGCATATGAGAAGAGTCACCAAGTGAGCTGAGGGTTGACTTTTAGATGCTGTTCCCTCTTTGGGTTTTCATGTGGCCCGGCTCAATCTCAGAATAGCGAGCCAATGTGGATGCAGATTGTCTTCATTCCCTTCCTTCCTCCCTTCTCTTCTTTGTGTGTGTGTGTGTGTGTGTGTGTTTGCTGTTTAGAGGTTTTGTGTGTGTGTGCGTGTGTGCATTAAGGATTGTACCCCGGGTATTTTACCATTGAGCTGCATCCCCATCCCCAACCCTTTTCGTTGTTTATTTTGAGATTAAGTTGTTCAGGTTCTTGCTAAATTGCTGCGATTGACCTGGAATCTAATGCTCCTGCCTCAGCCTCCCAGATTGCTGGGATTACAGGTGAGCTGTGCCTGGCTTCTCTCTCCATTTTTTTCCCAGTCTTTCCTCTTATTACCTGTCACATCCACAGCACAGCTGTACCAGAGCTGTGGGAAACCTTGTGAGAAAGCCAAAGAAAGTGCCCAGAGACAGTGCGGCAGACATATGATTTATTGGGGGAAGCTTACAAGAGGACAGGAAGAGACCAGTGGGGAAAGGCTGAAAAATGGCACCTCCAACCCTCCCAGTGTTCTGCCAAGCAGCACCTCCCCCTCTCATGGGGCTGTGTGCACTGTCATGTGCCTTTTCCTCAGTGCTCTAAGTTCCCTGTCCATCATCACTCAGAGCAGGGCTTATATCTTAGGTTTATATCTTAGCAGTGACATCATCAGCATTAGTTTACTTAGTTTGCTTGTATGGGCAACAGCCCAAGGAGCAACCGTCCTGGCATACATACAAGAAAGGAGCTTTTGATAGGTAATTGTAAATTGTCTTTGTCCCAGTGTGCAAAGGAAAGCCAGTGTCCTTCAAGACATATATCTGGATTTTCTGGCCCAGGCCTGCTCTGTGTCCTTAACATGGTTATATCATTGGGAATGTAAAAGGGAAGTTCAGGGACAATATGTTTTACTATCCCTCTTGTCTTTAGGAAGATAACACTCCACACCCCATGTGCCTGTATGCCCTTACAATCTTATCCGCCCATCTTCCGCAATGTCCCTCAGGCAGCACATTAGGATGCACAATGTAACCAAATGCCACAAGAACAATTCAAAGAGCAGCAGAATATGATAAACCCTGCTTTTAGAGCAGGAAGACTGAATACAACATATCTCCAGATAGTAGGGAGACACTGTAAGCAAGTAGAAACAGGACCCGTACCAAGTTTACCAATGGCTTTAACATGGGTTCGCAGTCTATGTAGAGCCAAAGACAATTAATGCTGATCATCAGAGACACATGCACGACATTGTGTCGTGCTGCAGTGAGCATGTCTAGCATTATTCTACTCGGAAGTCCCACCTTCCACATTTGTATGTATATTTTCTTCATTAAGTAGTCTTGGTTTGGATCATGGAAGGCAGCAACTGGATGTTTAAACACTCAAACTGGAACTTATTGTCAATCCTTGCTCACTGAGTAGAAAGCATACCAAGTAGGTAAAGCCAGCAGGAAGTTCAGGTCAGCCTGTGCCTAGCTTTTGCCAGACTAGTAGGTGTGAAGACATGGTGGGGAGTGTGCAGATGAATTAAGTTGTTTTCCAAGTGCATCAGACCATCCCACGGATACTGTTGACTTTGTCATGCTAAGTAGTCAGGTCTGTGAAGACAGTGGTTAAATTACATTGATTGACAAGGGTCCAGTTCAGACTTGCAGAGAATACAGAGGTGCTACTGCACTGTTTCTTTCTATACAGGAAGGAACTTCCTTCTCATTTGTACCAGTGTTGCACCCAGTCACCCAAAACCGTCAAACACAGAGTACCCCAGCAGAGGTGTAGTTAGAGTTATTAATTTCCATATCAAATGGAAGTCCTGGTATTTGGTTTCTTTAAAGGAAGGTAAATTTACATACAAGTCCTTAGGGCAGTTGTCCAGCTGAGTGTCCATGGGCTGCAGCTGTTGCTCTACTTTTAAACATTTGCTTCCGTCGAGTCAATGTGACTGAGTGAAGATACCAAAGGAGATGAGTGGAGGAGAATGAAGGCGGCTCCCTGCATAACTTGGTATCAATTTATTCTGCATCTCAGTGATGGTCCTTGTCTATTATGCAAACAGATGAGCTCTAAGGATAAAATGTAACAGGTGTTAAGACACACAAATTGGATTATTCAATAATACATACGTAACCTGTTCATTCTGACTTGATAGTATCAGCCTGAGTCCCGTCATGAGGTTACAATACTATATTTGTTGTACCAATGATCCCTGTGGGTTTGGCAAAGAAATGTATGACAACAGTGAAAATGAGACATTCTCACTCAGAGATGAAATTCCTGTGTTGGTACTTTTTACTGTTTCTGTCTTGGTCTAGTGCCCTTGCCAATGAACCTAGGAACCCACACCATTGAGGCCCTTTTGTCCTTCCCATGGCCAATGGAGTCTATGGGGCTCCTGTGGCAGGTCCTGTGTCAGCGTTGACAGCAGTTGACCCTGTGTTCCCCTGTGTGCATGCAAGTGTCCTTCAAATAAACATCATCCCTTGAATCCAGGTTTCCTCCAGTTCATGTTTGGACATCAGGCAGGCACTGGGACTTGTGCTACAATCATGTTCACTGATGTCCTCATGCCCATCCTTAAGCACTTGGTCCACACTGCCAAAAATCTTCCATGTTTAGCTGTCGTTTTGGTGGGGCATTCACTCACGAAATTAAACTAATGAAGCTGGATTATAAGGTCAGTGAAGATGCCAATGTATATTCGAGTTCCTAGCCTCCTCCTGTACCATGAGGCCTATAGGGTCCCTTATTTCTGTATGAGTCACATACACATTGTCTATGTCCATGGGAGCAACATACACAATGCCAAGCAAGTTAACGCCTGGTATGTTTGCCTTCTATGAGACCCTTCTGCAAGCACATGCCTGTAGCAACTCAGTGCGTGTGCCCACCATGCGGAAAACTTAAAGTCCTGCCACTGTTGGACAGATTGCCTCCCTTGACCTGCCCTCCCATCCTATGAGGCACAGGTCATGGCTGCTTTTTGGAACAGGCAGAGGAAGCCTCAAACACATACATATTGTTTGGGTATCAAGTGAGCTCCTGATTCTTTGTTATAGGTGGAGAGTATTCTTTTTCTTATGACCTTTCGATACAGTTTCTACAGCCACATCTCCAGCTGGCACATTTCCAGCCATCTAACTTCACTTAGGTTGTCTGCTTCCTGATCGCCTGATGGAAGAGCATGGTTGTGGGCTGCCACATGATACACAGTCAGTTGCAAATGTGGCAGCTGATTCCAAATGCCTTTGCATATCTTTGCCCCCTTATACAACTGTGACCAACACTCAATTCATAGGGCTATTCTTGGGCTAATATGCCCAAGGCTTCTAATTACGGTGTGTTTTTTTTTTTTTTTTTTGCTTTGGAAAATGGCTTGAGATATTCAAATTCCCACCAACCAATCATTTACCAAATCATACAATGGTTTTAACATTAGTCCTAAGTGTTGAATGGAGTGAGGCCAACATCTCAATATTGTGAACCTGGGAGTTGGGAAAACTTGGACTTTATGTACAACAGTAGCGCCCATCCAGAAAACCCACAAACACTTGCCAGACAGTCCAGGTATTTAAAACTTGCAGGAGTTGACATCCATCCTCTATCTTGGAGGTGTGCCAAAGCCGTTTGAGCCGCTGTATCTGGGTGGAGAACAGACTCACAAGTTAATGCCATCTCATCAATATAATCAAACATTTGTACTGGTTCAGGTTTTGTCCATCAGGTCAGAACTGACACCACCATGCCATAACACGTGATCAGGCTATGTAATTACCCTTGCGGAAGAACAAAGTCCATTGTTGCCCTTCACACATGAAAGAGCATTGTCCTTGCTTTTCCTCATTGGACCTCTTATATTTCCTTTGTTCCCTAGTTCTTCCACCTTCTAAGATATATTCTGTGTAACCTCACTTCCTCATCTTTTCCGGTGATCCTGTACAGCCATGTCATGTGTGGCTTGAGAAACAGGAAGTCCCACTCAAGTGTTCAGAATGACCCCAGACCTCCATAACCCTGCCTCAGAACTGCTTAGAGAATGGCCCTTCATTTCTACTGTGAATGGTTCATTATCAGGACCAGTGTATATTACTGCATGAAAGGACCGATTCATCCCTAACTCCCTTAGGAATTCTTGAAGTTCTTCCATGAATTGCCATCACATGGGTGCCATGCGCAACTCCCCCATATCATGCCAAGCATTTTTACAGGCAACTATCAGCCAGGACAATAAAGAGATGGCAGGATTCTCTTTCACAGCTGAATATAAACATTGCTGTAGAGTAGGGTGTGTGCTGAATGATGTGATATTGCACCTTCAGCACCAGTGTCGCAAATCCTTAACAACCATTCTATCACACTTTCCATAACTTTCTAATTCCCCAAAGCAGAGTCTAATCTCTCATGGAGGTATGCTCGTGTCCTTGGCTAATCTGTCTTTCCCTTTTCAGTTATGACCAATCTGGCCCTTGGTACTGGCACCTAATTTGACTCATTCAGTCCATTTCCACTTCTTCAGAGGTATAGGGTTCACAAGTATCCCATTTATGGAGGTCTAGTCCTGAACAGGTAGACAAGGTTGTAGAATCCATGACCCTTGGTCGACTTCTTTTTTCCTCATCTTAAGGAAACAGAGGTGAGGGCCTAAGAGCAGCAGGAGCAACTGATACTGTGTGAGGTGCAGAGGAGTGTCACAAAAAGACAAAAGATCAGTAAAGGGCTGCCCTAGCATTGATAAGTAGTACTCTCCAAGACTCTGGAGAACCAGGGAGACTTAATTACCATGGAGCCATGCCTGAGACTCAGGAACAAAATATCTTGCAAGAATGGACCCAGGTGTCTCCCATGAACTTCTCTGAGGACCCTACCATCCACAGCTAGCACAGCCCTGCTTCAGGTGGGCTGACTCTGGGACAGCCTGATAAATAGGCACCTGTGCTCCCTGAGCCAGACTCAGGTTGCTTCAAGCTGCCAGAAATGTGAACCAAGGAAGGACTTGGCAAACACCATCTTCCCAGTTCTACACTCTGCCAGGAGTAAAGAAAGGGGGTACAGAGTGACAATCTTTCATCTGCCCATCAAGGAATTGTCCTCCACCTGTAGCTGCTAGAGGGAGGCACCCAAAAAGAAAGAGGCCCATGCCAATTGCACTCCTGCTTCTGTGGCATGGAGGAGAGCTGCCTCCAACATTTAAGCATCCTCTTATTTCTATGAATGAAGACTTGGACACCCTGCTAAAAAAAGGTTCTAATTCTGAAGAACAGCAGGATGTTGGAGGATGACATGGAGGTCTTGGAGGTTAAAACAGAGAATGCAGTGGCCTATACCACCGTTCAGCATGGTCCATCTTTCTCTCCCCCTGGGACCCCTTAAGAGTTTGCAGACTCACTGACTCCGCCTGCTGACACTTCCCAGATCCCAGCTATTCCTGCCACCACACAGTTGGTGAACCAGGCTGCTAGGTCCCTCTACTTTCCCCACACCAAAGAGTGATGAGGTGGGAATCCCTCAATGTCTTCTTCTGCCTCCTCTCACTAGCCTAGTCTGATGTAGGAGTTCTTGTTAATGAGTGTCAACAGTCTACTTTCTTGGCAAGAACTGCTGCAGTTCCCATTTCCCACCTCCCCACACCTCCTCTCCTAGAGCCTTTCCCTTTCAAGCCTGACCCCCCATAGAATGAAATTCCCAAAACTTGAGTGAATACGATTTTCCTCTTCCTCTCCTCTTTCTTGCACTAGCCCTCTTACAGTCACTTCCACCAGCAACCCCAGTAGTATCAGTCAGCCTTTAATTCTGGCAAGTTTCTCTCCCACCATTAGAGACAATGTATCTGTGCACTTGGCCCAGCAGCCAACTGTCCAGCTGAGGTCACTATCATGGACACTACTTCCCCTTCTATGGTTGTGATTTTCAGAGCTGCCCTGGGCTACAAGGCAGCACAGGCAGGTGGAAAAAGGGAGAGTGTCCACTGGCCCAACTACATCAAGCTCTCCCTATCCAACCACAATTGGAACCATCTTTTTGTCCCAGAAAACACTCTTCAGCCCACATCTGAGAACCCTCATGAGGAACTACAGAGAGCCTGTCTTTGCAACACCTTTCTGCTCATCACATTCCCTGTCATGGATCATGCACTGGCCTCCTTCCTAGACGGCAGAACCTCTGTACCATCATCTCCCAGGCCTGCCATTATTGATGCTCTGGATACCTCCCCTCTTTCCACCACTGTCATCTTCCAGCATCCTCCTGTCTCCCAGAACAAATCTGATCCATCCTATGGTGTGCTTCCTAGTTCTGGGAACCTGTCATCCAGTGGCAGCATTGCTTCAGCACTAGTCTCCACCAGTTGGCATGCATGGCAGGTGCAGGGACTAAAAGCAACTCTCCAGCATCCCAGTGGCTCAGGAGCCACCCAACAACCCACATCTAGGGTCCCTAGTGGGCAGCAATAAGCACAACTCATTCCCTTTGGGCAACCCAGGAAGCCTAGCCCAGGATTGAAATTCCCCCACACCTCAACCGCTGAGTGGCAGCACAGAGAAGCTAGGGCTTGTGGTTATCACATCACCCTGGTCCTGACTAGGCATACCACTCAACAGCTGGCCAGCCTTTTGCAAGAACCTAGATGTGTACAGAGGGGCTCAGCCCTGAGGTCTGATTTGGGACTTGCCAACAAAAGGACCAGCTCCAGGGACAGCAATTCACTGTTTGCCAGCAACACTCCTGGCCCTGCAGTGCTCTTGGGACCTGTGACTCCTAAAAGTGAAGGAAACATTGGTTTTAGCATGCCCACCCGAGGCTCCAGGTCCAAGTCCAGAACACAGTCTCATCCAAACTGAATCTGAGCCACATGAGTGTGAAGTAGAGGAGACTTTTATGGACACTCAGCTTGACTCCACTCTAAAAGTTGGATATTTAGCCTGGCTGATCCAAGTTCTGGTCCATTTTCCCTGGCCTTGCCAGAGTGTCCATTGCAAGTTAAAGGGGCTCCCTTTCCCCTCACCCTTTTGATTCCATAGCCTTTCTCTTTCCCCAGTGATATACATAAAATTCTGTTGTTTCTAGTTCTTCTGTCTGTGCTCATATGTATTCCTTGCCATTCAACTAGGTGGTGGGGAAAGAAGTGGCACATGTGCATATAGATGTGGGAAGCCTGACCTTACCCAAGTTTCCTGGGTCCCACGTAGAAGGACCCAGGGAAAAGGTGGTGAACCAGCCACCTTTAGGACAGCCTGCAGGAAGAATACAGAAGGGATGTCAACTAACACACACAGACCCTCTATTCTTGAGTGGTATACTTTTGTCAGAACACACTGCTGTGCCTGAATTCTTAAAATGTTTGTATCTGAAAATAACTGACAGACCATTAGTTTCCTATGCTGAAAGAAAGTACAATTTCCCATGTTTTGCAGCTACATGTTCCCATAGCCCATTATCCCAGTCCAAGAAATGCACTTATCTCTCGTGCCCAAAGTTTCCTCCTGCTCCTCCCTATGCCCTTCCTTCAACCTTTTGCATGAAACCCCTCTGCATACCCAGACAGGGACCAATCTTCTCTTTATCACTATAGGTATGTAATTATTTTTTAGAAACATATATAATGAGTTGAAACAATGTGGCCTCATTGGCTGTTTTGACCAAGCATAAAGATTTTCAGAGGAACCCACAGTTTTGTGTGTGTCTGTAGCCTGTTTCTTTGTTTGCTGAGTACCACAATGTTTGTTCACCTAGCTGTTGGTGGATAAACACTTATTCAAAATGAAGCTGATTAGAATAGTCTCACGAAAGACTTTGAATGAACATTCGAAGAAGAGGAGAGCTGTGTCCTATGTTTAGTGTAGGTTTAAATTTACAGGGTAGGCTTCCTGCATTCTGAATGGATAGCACCACTCACAGTGCAGAAGACTAATGCTCTCACACTTTCTCAATGATGAGAGAGGGAAAGACTGTCTCTCTCTCCCTCCCCCCTCCTCTCAATATCAATTAACAATCAAGGGAGAGCAAGGATGCTATTGCCAAAGGCAAGAATTGGTTCAAAGAAGTAATTTTCTTAAAAAATATGAATTCCTCTGGTTGCTGATACACAGCAGAAATTTGCGTGAGAATGCATATTGTGAAAACATTTAAGATAGAAAATGTCTTCCCAGTACCAGAATAAAACTTCATGGTGGTAGGACATCCTCAACACCATGGGGAGGAGGAATACATGAGTCAATTTAACTGAGTAAAATATTCTAAAGTGACAGGTGACGGAAAACATGTTTGTGTGGCTTCATGCAAACTTCCAAAGACCATGCCATTTCCATTCAGCTACCAAAAAATAATGTCTGGTTTTCCAAATGGTCAGCCCAAATTCACATTCTGTCCTGAGGAATATCACAAATAACTGTCAGTAGAAACTGACGAAGTAGGGAATAAATTAGTGCAAAGCATTTTGTGGTACTGCTTCTAAATATGTGAAGCCTGTTTCTTCTCTCATCTTCAAATCAAACCCTCGAGTAGGGTCATTTCCCCATTCAATATTTCTATCATAAGTCCTTAATGCTTGCTCAAGAAAAGCTGACTGAACGTTAACATCTCTGACTGCTAAGGATGGTTTTCTCCTATGGAAACACTGGATTCTAGAATCAACAGAGACATCTTTCTTTCAAGGTGACAGACCAGAAACACAGATTTACCAAATCCTCCTCCAAGAATATTGCAATAAATGTGTAGGAATACCAAAATGAGTAAAGGTATAAAAGCAAGACATTGTGGAAATCACCAGCCACACAAAAGTGTTCCTACATGTTTGGAAAACAATAAGTAGGATGGAGAAGTGGTGAATGAAAAAAATCAAGAAAAGAGCTTGCTAAGAAATTGCAGCACAAAGCCAGCCTGCTTCAGCTGGACCCTAATTATAAGAAAGATAAAAAGAGAGAAGAGTGACACAAAAGAAGGAGACTAAAGTTCTTTAAAGCACATGGTTCCTGGATCCCTCAAGTTTGTCCCCACATTACCCATAGGACTAACAGTCGGGTGGCTGGTGAAGAAGACATGAAAACAGGAGCGAGAAAGTTCAATCACAGGTTGTCCAGTATGTGTTTTATTGTTTCTACCACAATTCATTGCTGGCCACTTCCTGGGGTCACTTGATATGACAGGATATTGGTGATTTACAAACTGCAAAATTCCAGAGTCATCTAGCCTGGTAAATACAAACTTCCATTAAGTAAATATATTTTTTCTCAACTGGTAAGTAAGGTGTCTTTTGGAAAAATTTTGCTTTGACAAATTTGACCTGAACATGGTTGCTTCCTCAAAGCCAAATTATCTCAGAAGAATCACCTGTCACTGAACATTATTCTGTCTTGCAAGGACAAGTAAGAAAATCACAGCTTTTCTTGTGTCACAGATCACAAGAAGCATTGTGTCCATTTTTTTTTCTACTTGACAAAATTTCCACAGTTTGGCTTCTTGGGAATATGCTTGTCAAAATTCCCCTGAAGTGTCCTGAAGTCCCAACATCCATCAAATAGTCAATCAATTTTATTCTTTGTTCAAAAGTACTACTACGACTACTACTACTTTTGAACAAAGAATAAAATTACCAGTAGTATTAGTAACTATGATAGTAATAATGGGAATAACATGACCGTAATGCATTTTTTCAAAGAAATATGACATGCAATCCGATTTTTCAGAATCCTTTAGGAAATATTGGTCCTCAATTTCTACTGGCTAATGTCCATTCAAAGAAACAAACAAACAAAAAACCTGGTTCATTTTTGAAATCTCCTTGAATGACAGCAAGGAACTATGGTTAAAAGTCATAAATGTAGATCATCTTTGCTCCTGGAGAGATTACAAAGAGTTTATGATGAATCTTCTCTTTTCTAACAGAGTTTGGATCTCAGCAAAACCTCTTGCATCCTCCCAATTTCAAAGTCCCTAGGGCTCACAGGGAACAGAAGTTCAAACTTCCTCTTAGAGTACCAAAGGGATCTTGTGAGCAGAGAGTGCAAGCAAATTTTGCAATGGATGGGATATGCGATATTACTGTTAAGAGAGTTTTAAAACTAAAATGTATACCAGAAATATTTTTACTGATCTCTATGATTCCTCATTCTGAAAGTTCTGCACTGATACTAGCCACCCCTATAAGAGAGAAAAACACTGTGATGAAGGAAGCCATAGAATCAAATTTCAGTCTGGATCAAGTCATACAGAGGGATTTCCAAACCTTTCTGGTTCAGTTGAAGCTCCCAGCTCCTAGGACAATAATCTCTTTCATTGTCCTGACACTCAAGAGCATGTATCCTCTCTTGGATACCAAAACTGACAATAAGGAGGCAATAATTCATGGGGAAAAGTGATCCCATCTAGCATGCTCAAAAAGACAACATATGTTGGATCTCACTTGACTCCAACACATTGCCCCCTCATCAATATGAGGGTCAATGATATGTTGCATCCCAGACTTATTCCAGGAAGGCCACACCAACTGGCTTCTTATCTATATGCAATAAAACACTGCTGAGTTTCCTTCAGCAATGGAGCCCAAATGGATCTATAAGACAACCTTTCCATGTTTGGATCCTTCCAACTCAACAAAGAAGAAATCTGGGCTGTAGGCTCAACTGGAAAAGAGATGGAAGCATGATGATCTCTTGACAACTGGCATCCTACATCTTCTGAGAAGACTGGAGCCCAGTGTGGGTCTTGGTCACTTCATGGACTGACCTCCTCCTGGGGGGTGCTCCTTATTGATTGGACATGGTACACAAGACCCAAAGACTACAGAAAAAAACTGTACTACATGTTTCGTATATAATCCACAGAGGCATCAGAAAGGAGATAGTCTCTGCAGTCACCCAGTCTGTGTGCAAGGCCTGGCTGGTCCACTACCAGATGATTGACCTAAGAAAGGGTGTGGGGCCTCAGTGAGCTCTTACCAAATGCCTTCAATGAAGTGAGTGAAATCTGCCTAAAGGGAAGGGATAGGGTAGGTGGCTCATGAGGTTAGCTCAGGGCATGTCTCCCTCTCCTCAGAAACCCACACCCAGCAAGTGGGACCATGCTGTCTTTAGAGAAGATGTGCCAGGACACAAGTTGGCATCAGGCACTTGAGATGTCACTGGAGGGGACTGACAGGATCTGAGTTGCCCTGGCACTGGGATTTCAGCACCACTGGCACCCCACCACCACCAGATTCTAGCATCCCCATAGTCCACTCCACCCCATGAGAATCCCCTGCAGAGAGAGCTGGCAATACACAGGCAGTGGTTGCCCAAGCTGGCACCCTGGGTCAGGCATTGCCTTGTGTTAGGAACCAGCACCCAGGACCCCAGAGCCATGCGAGATGGGGCTCAGTCCCAACAGTCTATACATAGTGGCCCCCGCGGTGACACACACCTGCAAGGAGCAGCATGAAATTTCAGAAGCTACAAAATGCAGCTGGGGTTCTTTTCTTGACCCACTGGCTGCACTGCAAGCTCCCTGTGGGCCCTTTCTCCATCACACCTTCCAGCCAGATGTCCCAAGAACTAGACTCAACAGTGCGAGTTTGGCCAATGGAAGATGGCCTTGTCCAAGCCCAGCTCCCTTGGACCCTTCTCTCCTTTCTGGATTGGACCCACATTATCAATTCTGAATACACAGTATATTCAGCAAGCATGGTAGTGGTCTATCGCCTACCCTTTTCCTGACTCCTAGGTGGCAAAACCCTGCTGCCCAGGTATCTTCCATCTACCTTGTCTGCAGGTTCTCCAAGGAGTATCCTGGTCCTCATGTGCTTTGCTCAGCTGGCTGCTAAGAGGCCATCTTCTGCAGGTGGTGCACTCCTCTCTGAATCCTCCCATCTGCCTCCTGTGGGGACTCCCAGAAAAAGCCTGTGCTATCAACTAACAACTCACAGAAGTCCAAACCCTCCAAACTGTAAGGATTGCCTCCTACTCGGCGCAGACCATTCTCCTGCCTTTGTCACCTGAACAGGTCAACCTGACTGAGGAGCTCATAACAATGAGTAACATACCACCCTTTTACTTTGAAGAGCAAACAGAGGTGAGAGTCCAAGAGCAGCCACAGGAACTGACTGCAGTAACAGTGGCAGAGGCTGCAGTGGCACAAAAGGGGATGGCAGAACAAGAGGAGGAGGAAGAGGGCAGCAAAGAGACAGATATGCAGGACAATCAAGAAACAGGTGCCCCTAGCAATGGGGAAGTAGCACCCTCCAAGCCTTTAGAGGCCCAGAAAGACCTCACTGCCGTAGAGTCCACTCCTGGACCTTATGAGGGAAACACTGTTCAAGAGAGAGATCAGGTGCCTCCAGTGAACTTCTCTGGCAGCCATGCTGCCCCAGGTGGGCCCTGCTGCAGGTGGGCTGAATCTAGGGCAGCCTGATGCACAGGCAGCAGTGCTCCCCAAGCCAGCCCCAGGCTGCTCTATTATGCCAGAGAGGTGGGCCAAGAAAGGGTTGGATGAAGACCTTCTGCCCAGTTCTCTAGGTTCCCAGGAGTCAGAAGAGGGGGTGCAGTGTGCAGTGGTCCACCGAGGAGCCATCCTCCACCCATAGCTGCTAGGGAGGGGCAAAACAGAAAGAAACCCATGCCAATAACCCTGTAGCTACCGCTGCCATGGACAGTGGCATGGTGGAGGACCGCCCCAACCTTGTAAGTGTCCTCTTGTTTCAATGGACAAAGACTTAGTTACCCTGCAGAAGAAGGTTCTGGCTCCAAAAAAGAAGGGGATCTTTAACTAGTGATGAGGGGGCAAATCCCTAGTTCTCTGGTTCTGCCTCATCCCACTAGCACTTTTCCTCTCTTGAGGTCCAGTCCCAATGTAGGGGTTGCCACTAGTGAGTATCAACACTCTACTCACTTGGCAAGAGCCACAGCACTTCCCATTTCCCACCTCCCCACACCTATCACAGAGCCTTTCTCCTTCAAGCTTGCCCCCTGCAGAACAGAATCTCCAACTATCATGTGCATAGATTCTTCTCCTCCTCCTCTTTCCTTCCCCATGCCCCCTCCTCTAGCTCCTTCCACCAGCAAACCCCATTAGCATCAGCCGGCCCATAACTCTGGCAATGGTGTCTTCCACCACGAGAGCCAATGCATCTGGGCACCTGGCCTGTCAGCCAACTGTCCAGTTGAGGTCACTCTCATGGACACTAAGTCTGCTTCTATGGTGGTCATTTTCAGATCTGCACCAGGCTCCCAAAGCAGCTCCTGTCCATTCCCTCGTGTCCATTGCCCTAGAGAGCACAGTCAGGTGGAGAGGGGACCAGTCTGCACTGGCACACCTACATCATGGTTCTCATGCCTGTACTCTAATTGGGGTCATCTCTTTGCCCCAGAAAACACTCCTCAGCCCACAATTGGGAGCCCTCATAGGCAACAAGGGAGAACCCCTTTCCATAACACCCCTCTGCTCATTGTATTCCAAGTCATGAATGATACTCTGGCCTCCTTCCTAGATGGCAGAACTTCTGTACCATCATCCTCCAAGCCTGCTACCAACCATGGATACCACCCCTTCATTCAAGGCTATAATCTTCCAGTCTGTTCCTGACTCCCAGAACAACCATAGCTCATACTACTGGTGTCTCCCTAGTTTTGGAAACTCCCATCCAGTGGCATTCCTGCCTCCCTCCCTTTATCCACAAGTTGGTGTGTACAATGGGCCCAGGGACAAAATGCAATTCCTGAGCATCTAGCAGTCTACATCTAGGGTTTCTAATGGGCAGTAATAGCACAATTCTTTCTCTTTGGGCCACACAGGCAGCCAAACCCTGGATATGGACTGTGCTCTCTCACAGCTCAACTGCTGAGTGGCAGCACTGTGAAGCCAGGATTTGTGGATATTATATCACCCCAGACTCCATTTTGCACACAACTCCACAATTGGCCAATCTTTCACAAGAACCCAGGTACTGTGTACATAAGCATAGCCACAAGGTCTGACTTGGTACTTGCTACCAGGAGGACTGGCTCCAGGGATAGCACTTCACTGTTTACCAACACCACTCCTGGCCCAGTGCTGTTCTTGGGAACTGTGGTTCCTAGGAATGGGGGATCATTGGTTTTGGTGGACCCACAAAACTATGTCCAAGTTGGGAGCCTATACTGAACCATGACTGGTCTAAGGCATCCCAGTGTGGAGCACAAGAGTCCTTTGTGGACACTCAGCTAGACCCCCTGGCTTGATGGCTACCGGGGCTGATCCTGGACCATTTTCTCTGGCTTTAGAACTGGCCAGGGAATCCTCTGTTGGCTACAGGTGCTCCCTTTTCCTTCACCTGTTTGCCTCAATGACCTTCTCTTTCTCTAGTGATATACATAAAATCCTATTTTCTAGTTCATCTGTCTCTTTCATATATCTTCCTAGTTATTTGACTAGATGGTGGAGAAAGAAGTGGCATGTGGATATAGGGAGGTGTGGAGCCAGACACAGCACAAGATTAGGGTCCTGGGGGAAGGACATGTAGCAGCCACCTTTGTGACAATGTGTGGAAAGACGCTAGAGGGATGTCAACTAACAGACACCACACTCTCAATTCCTAAGTGATATACTTTGATTAGAACACCCTACTGTGCCTCACTCTTTGGAAAACATTGGTATTAGAATAAAATTGGCATACTCTGAACTTGGTATATTTAAAAAATACAATTTCACATTTTTGGAGGCTGCATAATCTTATAAAACCATGATCCTCCTTAACAAAATTCACCTGTTTCTTACAGAAGCTTCCTCGTACCAGATATGAAGGGAAAGTACACTCATACATTGTTGGTGAGATTGCATGTTAGTGCAACCACTCTGGAAAGCAGTATGGAAGTTCCTCAAAAAACTAGGAAAGGAAATACTATATTATTAACTATCCTACTCCTTGATATATAACCCAAAGATCTAATATTAGCATAGGATAGGGATTTAGACACAACATTGTTTATTGCAGAGCAATTCACATTAGTAAGTTAAGGAACAAATCTATGTATGTGAAACCAGAAAAATGTGTAAGAGCAATATGGTATATATGCACAATGGATGATTATTCAGCCTTAAAGAAGAGTGAAACTCTGGCATTTACCAGTAAATTATTGCAACTGGAGGCCAGCAAGCTAAGTGAAATAAACCAGACCCACAAAGTAAAAGGTCGAACATTTTCTCTAATATGCAGGAACTAGACCAAAATAAGAAAAAAGAGAACAGCAAAGAAAAAATGCATGCAGTGAGGTCCATGGAAGTAGAAGAGTGAGCTGTGGAGTAGAGGATGGGGATTTCTAAGGGAGGGAAGAGGGACAGGAAAAGTGAGGAACAGTGGGATGACTCTGGCCCAACTTTCCTATGTACACCCATGAATGTACCTTGTGGATTTCACTTTCATGTATATTCACCAGGTACCGAAAAAACTGTAAATAAAAAGAAGAAACATCATAAGAGATGTTAGGTAAGGGAATAGGGGAGGAAGAAGGGAAGAGAAAACAAATACTGTGGATTGAATTTGAGCAAATTATGTTCCAGGATTGTATGGTTATATCATGTGAACCTTAAAAATGTGTTTCCTGGTACCCCTTGCTGTGCTCTGTTTTCTACCTTCCTCATTGCTAGTCCTCCATATCCCAGGCAAGTGTTGATCTTCTCTCCATCACTACAATGTATCATTACATTTTAGAAATGTTTGTAAACAAGCTTATACAAGGTGGCCTATTTGGCTTCTTTCACCAACCTTGTGGTTTTGAGAGGAAGATATAATTTTGTTTGTGAATGACCCATTCCTGTACCTTGCCATTTAGTATTCCATTATATGGGCATACCGTGCTAAGTTTGATCACCCAGCTCCTGGTAGATAGCTACACTGTAGTTTTCAGTTACTAAAGATAAAGGTGGTGTGAATATCTCATGAAAGACATTTTAAGAACACAAAAGATTAGAAGAACTGAGTTGTATGCTAGGAATATGACTTAGCATATAACTTTTAAGTGGTACCTCTCACAGTGCATGAGATTACGTGGGTTGGATTTTATCATATGGTATAGAAAGACATTCTTTTTGGATATGCTTTACAAATATTTTTCATCAGTCTTTGTCCTGCTTTTTCATTCTTACAGCAATGTCTTCCATATATCTCTTCTTCATCTCAGATGTCATTATTCTTTTGTTGTTCTATTGAGACACATATGGCAGAGTGTATTTTGACCTGTTAATACAAACATGGAGTGTTCTTTGTTCTAATTGGGATCCCAATATTGTGGTTCTACATGATGTGGAAATTCCTTAGGTATATCCATCTATGTATGGAGGAAAGTTGGGTCAGATTCATTCCACTCGCTCTCCTATTTATATCCTATGTCCCTTCCTTTTATTCCCTTCTATCTAATCCCCCTTGTTACATGTTAGATCCACTTATCAGAGAGAATATTCCATCTTTCATTTGGGGG